>OMLP01000296.1:7936-25076 GCA_900302685.1 Spondyliosoma cantharus | reverse complement strand
TAGCAAAATTTGAAAGTGGCACCTCCTCTAAGTTCCAGTCAGCTTTTTCTCAGTCCTGCAGCTGCCACAGAGATCTGATTATTTTCGTTCCTAATTCTGAATACATAATGTATTGACTACTCTCAGGATAGAAGGACCATTTCACCCAGTATAACAAAATGTGTTTCTGAACAACAATACAGATCCTAGCTTTAAGGCATTTACAGTCAGGTCACTTTCCTCTTTCGAAACAGGAAAATCCCTGAGGGCTAGACAGTTTTATTTGCAATACTGTTATACTACAGCATAATCAGAAAATAAGAGCGTGGAGAAGCTAAAAGTTCAAACTTCAATCCTCCTGAAAATAAACTGAAGATGTAAGAAGATCGCAGACACTTATCTAACCAGTAAACAGTGCACGATGCAGTAGTCAGGTGTTCGTTAATGACAAGTGCTGTCAGCTGGTGTGTGTTACCTGTCGGCTGTCATGTTTGGACGAGGAGCTGCTGTTGCTGCGTGACAGGGAGGATATCTTCTGTGACATGGCTGAACTGCGCTCCTCTGAGCCCATCTTGCTGCAGACTGGCTGGGGCAGGCTACAGCTGGAGTCCCAGGACCATTCCTCTACTGAGAGAAACAAAGCGGTGGAGATGGGGTCAGGGCAAGAGAGGCTGGAGAGAGAGAGAGAGAAAGGCTTTCAGAGGCAAGCTCTTTAAAAGCCTTTTAGCCGGCTCTCACTAAAAAATGCATTAGGTTATTTAGAGTGATTAGTTTTTCCATCTTGATGTAGCAGAATATGGGATGTAATGAGAAAAGCTGCAGAGTGGAGAGGTCTCAACATCAGCAAACTAAATTGACAGACAAGACTGGTGGACATAAATTGGTCTGCAAGTGAAGAGAGACAGTCTTAAATTATTCATCTCATTCTTAAAGGGAGTGATGGATTGTCAGCTTTTTATGATCATATGAATCTAAAGCACCCACTATGTACGTCCAGCAGTGTCGGAAGATGTAGTCAGACCCGACGTAAAAGTAGTAACAATGCAATCTAACAGTATCCCTGTACGTCAGATGTGAATTTTTACCTTTTTCACAATTTTCACAACTGATTTTTTTCCCTCTTAATGTTTGAATGTTTTGTTATTTTTGTGCCCAGATCCTGCAGAAATGAGGTTTTCATCACAGGTTTTAGTTTTTATGCTTGACATTCAACTTGAAATAAAGCAGTAAACCCTGATGATCACTCACATACAAGCAAAAATCCTGCTCAAGTACTTAACTGCAGAACTGTTATCAGAAAATGTCCTTGAGCTTTAAAAGTGAAGATACTTGATGTAAAACAGCCCATTTAAAGGTGTTGAGTTGTCTCAAGGTGCCTGAATGAATCAATTGAGTGGTTGATGGACAGAAAATGAATTTCCATCATGGATTAAAAGTTAAACACATTCATCGAGCCATAATGCACAACACTTGCACAACACTTGGTTGCTCACCTGATGCTGATAGTCAATAGATTGAGCCATATCGTTTTTTATGTAACGTATTACATTATTACAAAAGCACATGCGCAGAATTTTTATGTTGAAGTGGGCACTTCGGGAAGGATCATCTAAGATTATCTTAAATCTTAATCTGCAAAGTACCCACAGCCTTCATTTAAATGTAGAGTGGAATGAAAACGACATCATTTCACTCTGAAATGATGTGGAGCAGAGGCACAATGTAGCATATATTGGAAATAATCAATTAAAGCAAAAGTACTTTACTAACTTTCCATCACTGATTATTAACACTGTCACTGTCAATATAAATCCTGCTCATTGTACATAATGTATACTGTAGACAATGTACACAATCGGCGGATTTATCCAGTATTTACTCTGTATTTCTTTTACGGACAGGCCGATTATTGGGGCCAATATTCTTGTTTTTTGTGTACAATCCAGCCAACAACATCTGACATCACAAGTAACAGCCTGTCAGCACTGATCGACATTAGTGCTGATGCTCAATGTCTTTGCACTACTTGTCCTCACAACTCACAAAACAGCTGATTTGTATATGGACTATTTAGCCTATACTTTTATGGTGTTGGTGATTTGAATTTACTATATATACACTTTCTTCTTACATGTTATTGTTCAGTCCTGTGACCACTCTTCTGTTGTCCTTGTTCCCAGCAGTGTCTATTTCAATCTAAGTACACTGAAAGCAATATAAAACTGGAGTCAAATTTCTTGTTAGTATACACATACTTGGTCAATAAAGCTGATGAACACTCAATTGAATATGAGTCAACTCGGCTCTTTCAGAAGCTGTATCTAACCCCGTGGTCCAGCATGTGAGTATATGACACTGAGCGGTGGCTGATGTGACTCCACAGCTGATGAGGGAATAAAAGGCGACTGTCACATGTACAGTAAAGACGCGCTGAGGAGTGAGATCATCAGTGAAATGTGATACCATCACTTCAACGGAGTGTGAAAACAACTGGGCCTCTGTCTGAAATGGCAACCTTCAGTCAACGGCCACACTTCCCACAGACTAATTAACGTGATGCGCCCGGTCTACCACGTCAGCACACACAAACACATCTCGCTAATGCAGCGAGTGGCAGTTTGTCATCACGTGGAGAGCTGATCAACAACTCCGGTACGATGTGTAAATCATGATGGCCACATGGGAGCAAGCAGAAGGTCATTAGTTTGGCTCTACTGAGGATGCAGAGCGGACCAGTGGTTCTGAGTTCATCGCTGTATCAAATGTCCATCTGTGAGATTCTGTCTCAGAGACGAGGCTGTGATTATCTTGTATTCATTTCTGTCAGTCGCTGCACTGTCTTGATTTTTGTATAGCTTTTGTTGGCGATAAATAAGACTACATATTTCTCAAGTACCATTAAATATACTCAATATACAATATTATTAAGAATATTTTCCCCTTGCAAATATACATCACACCATAGCAAATGTATGAAACATCCTTCATTGAAGAATAAAACTGATAATCATTGAAGGGCTGCAAAGAACACACAGTTTTGCTGAATGCTGAACATTGGCCCTGATAATTGGACTATCCCTGGTTAGAACACCATTTAAGAAGAGAACTGAAAGAAGTCCATCTGTTGATGAGGAGAATTTGGTTGAAAGGTCTGGAAAACCCTACTGAGTGGTCCTTTGGTTACAGGCATGTAACGCGTTGAAACCACTTTGTGGCAGCGGCAAGGTTAATCACATTACCTGCTCTGCATCCAGCTTTGTGCTGCATAATGGCCACAGACTATGTTGGAGAGACAAAAGTGTATTGTCATCTGAAACCTCCATCTTTCTGCGAAGCCTACATCCAGCGCTCTGCAGACCACAGGCCACGGTTTTACACTGACAGAGCGCGGCGCCCAAAACACAGCCACGACAATAGATCAAAGTGGCAGGACACACAAAAAGAGGACCGCAGCAGCAGAACGTCTGCTGCATTTTGTCAGCTCAATTATAGGTGAGCGCATTTAATCAAACAAGAACAGAAACAGATGATAGACAACTGTGATTCATGAGACACTGAATGTAATCCATCCACATTGTATGCATATGTCTATCTCTCCAATTCATCCTCTCCATCTTCTATTATTTATTCATCTACTTTCCACCGATCACACCAGCTCTGCGCAGGTCCGTCCCACTGTTGTCACCCTTCAGGGCAGCCCTTTCATCTGATACAACAAGACCACTTCTCAGGCTTTCATGAGGGTGACAGCAGTATTAGACGTCATAGCTCCAGTAATTACCCTCTCTCACTGAAGAGCACGCGCTCTTTGATGCCAATGAAGAAATGAGGTAAGTGATTGCAATGAAATTGATATTAGATCACAGAGAGCTCAGGGTTACTGTTAGTATGGATTTTTTTTACTTCGCTTGATAGTGGTTGCTGTCATTTACAGACTGAGGAGCACGAGAAAGCAGATACGAGAAGCAAGATAACAGAGGAGTCTAACACTAAGTCAGTGGAGATCTATCATAAGTGGTTGTGGCTTGTACTAATGAGTAATGCCTGAGACCACAGCGTGGTAAAAAAAGGGGGATGCTGAGAGGCGGTGTGTGCTGAGTGCATTTGTCCAGTGGGTCAGAGGGGATTACATGACCACTGACAGCGACTGAGGACAAAAGACAAACACAGGCTACAGGGAAGGTTCTACTGTCATCAAGATGGCCTCCCTTTCATGTATGAACACAAGAAGACACATGGACATAAATATGTATGCACATACAGTATGCAAGGTTCTGGGTAATAGAAGCAGACACTCTCTCTTTCTTCATTAAAAATAAAGCTGTCGAGTTGAGAGTCTTAAAGATGAAGATGGGACTGACAAAAAAGAATGAGTCATGTGTCCCATTAATATAAGATCCAGCAACATCTCAGTATTTGTGTAACACTAAAGGAAAAAGTCAAATGCATTTCGATGAAAGTTTAAAACTGGATAATTTGCAAATAACATATTATATACAGTAATCAAAACATGTGGAAACATTTATCTTTAAAGGTTAACGCCACCAATTTTAATCATTAAAGTATGTTTACAGGTCTTGGTGAGTACTCGTGCATTTGTAAAAAAAGTAGTATGGACCTCTTGTGGCTCCAGAGAAAGTTGCATGTCATCTGATACATTGCCTCCAGTGATGTCACTCAGCAGCTAAGTTGCATTGTGGGTAAAATGACAAAATCAATACAGCAGAACCAGAGATACCACCTTTTTTATTTCACGCATTCTTTTCAAAACCTGGTGCCTACAATGCAACTATATGCAGCACAACTCCCCAAGACCAGTAAACACACTTTGGTGTCTGAAATTGGTGGAGTCTCCCTTTAACAATTCCCGTGGTTCAACTGTGAACATGATACCATCACAGTCTTAAAATCATATTGTGATATGTTTAGGCTGTATGTCGATATCTTGATATTTCTAAATCTCAAGAAATGTTTTTAACTAAATACCATGATATCAATATTGCAACAATTTCGTAGCAATGACTGTTGGGTGAGGGCCAGAACATTCTGGTGAGGTCAGACAATGACGTCACTTTACTGTAATGCAGCCTTTAAAACCATGAAAATACAACGCTTGTGCCATATCAAGATATAATGATATCCAAAATCTAAGACGATATATAGTCTCATTTCACAGAAACATTATAATGTATTGCCCAGCCTTAGACATGGTTAAAGAAAATACAGAGACATCTAATGATGTGGCATCGTTATACATCCCTTCAGAGCCACTGCATATTTCAGTAAGGCTGTAATTACTCTGAGTGACAAGTGGACTGAAGTTCAGTCTATTTGTGGTATAATTAAGCACTCATGTAAATCACTACTGGCAAGTTTGCAGGCCATGCTTCACCCCATAATCTCTTTGTTTAAGGAACATATATAAATACAGATGTTCTTTTCATAGTGTCTTGAGCACAATAGGCTAAATGATCGGTACGGCGAGGTGACAGATGTCTCTCGAGTGCTCCAGCAAAGTGTGGGTGAGTGAAACCCACACCTGTCTAACTAGCAGGAGCGCCCAGTGATTTTCTCTCTTTGAAGACCCTTCATCTTATCGGAGAACCTCTATCGGAGTGCTGGACTGCAGAATTAAGAGTACATCTGGTATGTTTATATAATGTTGTTTTAAACTTCTCTGGGGATACAATGTATTCTGGGGAAGACCAAAGTATAATGGCAAACATACATTCTTAAGGGCTCTGGGGATGCTAGTGCCGGCCTCTTGGTCCGTTAGTCTACCACTGATGTACGGAATGTATCCAAACAACTATTGGATGGTTTGCTGGGAAATTTAATACAGACATTCATGGTTCACAGAGGATGTATCTTAATGTTTGTGGTCACCCAATGATTTTTCTTCTAGTGCCACCATGGGGTTTGCATTTGGTTTCAATGCTGAAATTTCTTGCCTTTCAAAGCTCTACTATGGAACACGAACCCTCCTACTTCCGTGAGTTTCAGGCGTATCAGAGAAGTGTCAACAATGCGTCGGTCAGCTATAGATCTCTGTTAAAAGTTCTGGATGTCTTAATGCCCCTTCAGGCTGCACTAACTAG
This sequence comes from Spondyliosoma cantharus, assembly GCA_900302685.1. NCBI lineage: Eukaryota > Metazoa > Chordata > Actinopteri > Spariformes > Sparidae > Spondyliosoma > Spondyliosoma cantharus. The sequence goes on along the minus strand of OMLP01000296.1, from coordinate 18,999 downwards.
ATTGACAGAAGCTGAAAGGCCTCTATTATATCCTGCAGTTCATGTTGCAGATGTTTCTCCATCCCTCCACTCTTACTCTTCTCCAGAGTCTGCCTAAGGGTTGACGAGCCTAACAGGCTTTCAGGCATCATTAGGATGTGACTCACCAACAGAATAAATGGTTCATGGTTGAACCCCCACACTCTGGCTTTCTCAGGAAATAGAGTCATGTTCGCAAAAAAAAAATTACAGTACGCGCTGATGCACCAGTAAATCAAAACGTTGGGCTGGGGCGGACTGTAAAGCACACTCCCACTGCTGCAGAAATATGAAGTGAAAGCAGCGAGAGGGAAGCTCATTTTGTTTTGGGAGAGATACTGCTCGAGTAATGACAAGAGAGAGAAAATGTGCCCAAAGCTACTCGAGAAGTCGTCATGCCCTCAGGTAAAAAAAAAATGAGTCATAATATTGACTTCCACCAAGGTGATAAGATGATATTTAGATAACCTTTGAAGAGGTTTATATAATCTCTCAAATAACATTTCATATGCAAAACCCAGCAGTAAGAGTTGAATTATGTTCCAATCCGATGCCATGAAAAGCAGCTGGCTCCACATGTTTATGGGGCTTATGTTTATGAAATAGCCAATGTTTATGTATAAAGCAAACAAAGCTGCTGGGGAAGAATATAAACAAAAGAATTGCTTTTTTATTCTATTAGATAAAAAGAATAGCTTTTCAGCTTGGACCCAATCTGAATAGATTCCTTTTTGATGCGCGACGGGCTGGTTTGATGAAAAAGAGGTATCTGAAGAGAAGAATATCGATGTTGATTTAAAAATTGCTCCAAGAAGAAAAGATAAGCTTCTCTCTGGTCTTTTTTCGGCTCTGAGACAATCACCCTAAACTTGACGAAACTGCATTCACCAAACACCTAACAAGGTGCTGCTGTAACTAGCTTATGTCTGCGCTCAACCAGCCATTCTCTGACAGATCATTCCTCTCAATGCAAAGCTCCAACGCTGCCACCCATCCATCTGAGTAAACCCAGATCAGAGCCCTGCCTTGCTTGATTTTTGATTGCCTTTAATTTTCCTTGGCAGGATAAACTAATCAGAAGTCGGTTTGTCATGAGCAAACAGATTATTCTTCCCATTCTGGAAACAAAACAGTCATTAAGAATATTTTTCTGATAGCTGCTACCACCATTAGAGACACACTGGGCCCTCATTCGCTGCATCTAAAAAGTTGCCACTTTAATAACAGTAATCTCATTACATCTGTGCATTATCCTGCTGGGGTGGTGCCACTTAGTCGTTGTGATTTCATTATTGAAATACAGAACAAGGGGTGGGATCAGGAATCAGCAGAAAACAGTATTCTCCTAGTGTTCTGGCCACATTCTATATTTCTTATTTCAACAACAGCAACAGGATGCTGATGTTATATTTATGAGCTCGGTCAGAGGCTGAACTAAACACCAACACATACACACTTGGTCACCTGTGTTGCTCACTAGCTTGCCACTTATGTGCAGTATTGTGTGTAAGGTACTGTGGCAGTTTGAGGTGTAAAAAACAAACGATCCCACGGTCAAATCTGCGTGAGCAAAGCGAAGTTGAACATAAGTTTTGCTTTCTGTGTGTAAACAAGCACAATTGCTGTTAAAAGGTGGAGCGATTCTGGAGAAAGATAGTTGATAGTTGAGTCCCAGATTGCCATTTACCAATGCTCTGGGTTTCTGATGCACATCTTCATGCATGTCTCCATTTATTGTTTTTAAGCTTGATAATATTTGACCAGAATTTCCCCCACTTTTCAGGGACATTGTGGATAAGCACAAATTGAAATTCTGGTGAAAACGAATCATTATACACAGTCTACTTCACTGAATGAACACAATTTCTGAAGATTGAGCACTCTCTCTTTATTCTCTTATAAATGGTGCCTTCAGACTACAAACTACACGGAATGATGATAACACCATCAACAATTGAAGCTGGTCTCTGATTGAGGACGACATAAGAGAGTCGGAAGAGCAATTCAAATCCGAAGCAATATTTCTTGGACCGTGTCATTCAACGTGATTAGAGTTTCAGCAAAGGTCCTTCAACTGGCTGCAATCAGTTGGAGAGTAGAAGTAACACTGCTGTCTCACGCTGAATCAGCTCCTGAAGAGTTATCACTACAGAATAAGTCAGACCTGAAACTCTCTGGCTTTTCCCCTGTGAAACACTGTCACTTTTATCAGGCGCAGCAATTAATCGCCCTCTCCAGCCATTACTCTAGCCCTGTATCCTCTCCCAAAAACATCTGAACAGTATAATGGGAAGTAGGGCAAAAAAAAATAAAAAAAAATAAAAATCCCTCTTCTTACATCCATCAGCAGAATCAGGGCACCACAGAGTCTACAAGTGTTCTTTTTCTTAAAATATATTCTCGGAGCGACATCACGGGTCAGCATGGCAGCACCCGTCAAGCCATTAGCACAGAGGACTGACACAGAGACAAAGCTGGCTTCATCCCAGCATGAGATCTATTATTCATTGGTACATCTCTTCACCAAGCAGGGTAAATGTTTGCCGGCCCACGTCTGTCTGCGTGTGTGGCCACACCATCTCACAGATGGTGATGCCTGCTCCTGATCTGCTTAAGGCGTCTTTGGTGAAAGGTTGCCAAGGCCAGAGGGAGCCCCTCCAAAAACCAGGCTCACGATGCTGAGCGCGAAGTGTGCACGTCTCTCACTGCTAGCTGCAATCTTATATCTTAAGCAACTCGAAATAGAGTTTGAAGCATCCCCGACTCATCCTCCTCAGCCTGGGAGGAAACACTTGCTGAGTTACGATTGCAATAATAAGGGAGAGACGGACATCTTTCATTCATGTGCTACTGCCTGACATGTGGCAGGCCCTGTATCATAAACTCTCACACGCCACATCCTGTTAATCAACCACATCCTCGTCACACTCCCTCCCTTCTCCTCTACTCCACCCCACAACCCTGTCCTCCCTCACTGTCTCCATTTCTTCCTCTTGTCTGCTCTGAGCGTGGCAGAGGTCCTCTCCTTTGTTATATTGTGGGGGAGTCTGACAGCCTCATAACTCAACACCAGCTCATTAGGACGCAGAGTGGAGTCACAGCTTAGCTCAACACTCACTGACAAAAGGGAGGGTGGGAAGTACAAATGTGCTAAAGTTCATGGAACTAAGTGCTCTTGGTGATGCCGCACATGTAGCGATCCAGCTGTTGCTTCCCACCCAAGATTAAATACGTTGCTTGTGATTCAAACACAGTCCTGATTGGGATGTACCGTCAGCATCACCACCTTCATTTCTCAAATTAGTCCAGAGTTGTTGACCCAGAGGAAGAGGATGATGACATTGAGAATGTAAGTATGCTGCTCCTTCCTCATGATAATGGATGTAGCCACAAAAATACAAAAAAAGATATCACAGAAACTGGAAAGAACATCTGCACTGCCACTAGCAATCTCCGAGTCCTTCGTGTGCAGATATATTTAGACATGGCATCGTCTTCCATCACCTTCCATTTATGGACAAGACAGAGATAAATTGTCTGTCCTGAGAAGAGTTACTTGATCTTGAGAGATTCACTTCATGCCTGAACTCTGTCGGCCACATCAGGGCAGCATTCCTGACTCACAGGACTGGAGCATGGATGAGCCTTCAGCATGCATGTATAAGATAGAAGATAGACTGTCACAGCACCAGAGGACGACTCAAACTGACGCTTGTTTGGAGAGACAAAAGGGTGGGGAGCTGACAAAAAGCAGAACTGAGTTTCCCTCTCTGACAGGCTTGAGTTTTTTGTGGTTTGACTGCAGTTATGTTTGAGAAGACAATAGTAGCAGCCCGTGTTGAGTCGTGGTGTGATCACATCTCACCCACAGATCGTTGAAGCTGGTCTGCCTCTTTCTATGTGTAGAGTTGTTTTGACCTAATTTCCTGCCTTTACCTAATTTAGCCTGCTGCAGAGAAATTTAAACTTTCATACACTGTATGATCAAAACATGAGAACCAGCACCTGAATCATCAATGGACACATATTATGAATGAAATAAGTTGGCAAACATGTCACTGAGCCAAATGTTGCTCTAATCAGCACAATAACATGCTCACAGTGACAATGCTACCAGGTTCATCTTCTTAGATTAAAGGTGTAATTCGTAAGATATTGCTAGAATTTGACGACAGCCACAGAAAATATAGGGGGCTGTATACTGTATATACTGTTGCTCATGATACTCTTTGCTGTATTGATCTTTGGCTTATCAGCTCAGATGACCATGACAGGCACCTGACTTGAAGTTTGCCTGGATCATGACCTGGTCATAAAGCTAGTCAGAGACCAAAGTATAAGGAAAGTTAAAGCTGCTGTAAGCATTGCTGTTGTTTTTGCAGTTAGCGACCCCCCTTCTGCAGAGGGGTTATCTCCAGACAAAACATCAAACAGGAGGATCCTGCTCTCTGTGCGATCACCAGCAGATAAGACCGCCTCTTTATTGAGTTCTCTGTCATGAGTGCGGGGAGGAGAGACACAGGTTATTGACCAAATACTCTACAACAGTCATTGCTTTTGGAATACAGGGCTACTTAAAAAAACATATCAATTACAGCAGCTTTAAAATTTGACCAATTGATGGCACTAGATAAAAAGTTAGGGAATCACAGAGTCAATAGGTTTCCCCATCATCTGTGGGGTCATGAACAAAATGTACAAAATTTCATAGAAATACTGGCAATAGTTAGAGACTGTTATGCTGGACCAAAAGGCCAGCATATCTGTCCTGAGAGCCATTAACATTTGACACGGCCCAAAACTCTAGAAGACCTTCTCAAAGACAGCTCTCTAAACCATCTTCATGAACTGTACACAGTCTCTTGAATATCTGATCCAAAGTATGGGCAGCCTACCAGGGATACCACGGTTGCAGCGACAATCTGATGTCAGCTTTGGGAGGGAAAGTTAAATCAAATTTTCTCAAGCGCAATTCCTGAGGGGGACACCAAAAGTAGTGTTGCAACTCTGCTAACCAACACCCTGTCACCCTGCCAGCTAAGGAGCACCACATTGCATTGGCAGCTTTTTACATTGACTCGAATTCAAACACTTTGCAAATACTGGTTGAAGTTACTACGGCTGGCAACCAAACATCAGCTACCTGCTATCTGACATAAAGTGACCTGTAGTAGTAGTCAGCCACCAATGACAGATTCCCACACACGCACTCTACGGTACCTGCAGCATGTGAGGGTGGAGGGGCGGTGAATCAAACCATTATGAGGCAATTGGCGGGGCAGAGTAACACATTTTTAAAAAACACACTATTTTAAGTATAATTCTTTACTACATAGTTGTGTTAACAGTGATACACTGACTGGATTCCCCATGGGATTTACACCCATTCATGGCTGATCGAGGAGGAGACTGACAAGTGTTTGACTGACACATTTTTACATCAGTGATGATAAAACTGTTACAACTACAAAGGAACAGAACTCTCTCTTCCTTTCTCTCTCTATCAAAACTTCAAGACTGCTGTTGTGAAAACAAGCAGGGATGATCTTGGGCAGATACAGGCAAAATTGTTCCCCATTGGCAGAATTTGAACAGGGAGGGACTGCTTGTCAAAATCGTACAACAATTGCAGATTAGGGGCTGTCGGGATAGAGCCAAAAGTTCATCATTTAGAGTATTTAAAATTACACAGACATCACAAAATCTAATTTACTGTATATTAGCTAAGAGAACGGTTGCTTAATGATTTAAATGACATTCATGAACCAACACTGACTGACCTTTTGTCCAGATGTAAAATATTAGCGAAGACAAGTCAAGAGTATTATTTTCAGACTCAAAGCCATGTATTATTGAAGTACATGAGAGCTGCCATTCTTTAAGATGGTGAGCATTTTGAATAATTCAGCCCCGCAAACCCAGAGACTGACCATGGCCATATGGAGGAGTTCAGTGAAAACATCTTTGCTCGTGGAGTGAGCTTTTGTTTTTTTAGTTAAAAGTATCTGTTAGGGCCGCTCTCATTAAAACTGCATGCAGATATCTGGCAGACTGTAAGGGACTTATGAAATCCTCCTTCCTTCAGCCTCTCTGAAAGAAGGAGCCTGGAGGAGGCTGAGACGAGATCAGCAATCTGTCATTAAAAATGTCATATTGTTGTATAATCCAAGTCACTTCGCCTGGACAGAAAAAAAAAATATGTATATCAAGACAGTTACTGGTGATCTTATTCATCTGATACAAATGAAACTGAAATATTATTTAATTTAATTCATCTTTACTTGTAGATGTACATTATTAAACAGAAATGTTGCCATTTTTTCATGCAATGTACCAAAGTGAGCTTGGGGCCCTTGGCAGGTCATAATAGATGTTTCATTTGTCCTTGCTGCATGGTACAAACAGCTTTTGGCATTTTTTACCTTAAAAGATGAAATTTAAATTGTAAGAAAACGTTCATAATTGAATTCCTCTGTCACGAGCATTCAGCCACATCTACCTCTTTACATATGAAACCACATGAATTAAATACGGAGGCCAGCTGCCCACGCAGAAAGAGGCAACACCTGCCACACGCACAAGATGCTTGCGGCAGCTGTTGCTCCGTTCCTATTTATCCACGTCCTGCTTTATTTACTTGTTGTTGAGTGGATATTAAAAAAGCTGACCCCGGAGCAGTGCTATGCAGGTTACTTTATGACTCAAACTCACACATTTAAAGCTCTATACTGCATCCCCTACTATCAGTGGTGTTAATCAATGAAAGGGAATTATTGATTTGGTAAATATCAATGCACTGGACTGAATATCTGTGCAATACTCGTCTCCTACGTGAAGAGGAGCAATACAAAAACACCTGTTCACAGTGGAATCTAACAGATGATGGTTCAGCACATTTATTCAAAATTCAGCCAGATGCCGGGAGGGAAGTGAGACTACCGTGAAGGTGGCCTCATGCAATGCAGAAGACCCGCTGCTGTTTTTAAAAATATGGCTTGCAGGGCCAAAGATTTTTTTTCTATCCTGTGGGTGCATTCCACAGATTCCACAGATTCCACTGATTCCACTGATTCCTCTCCCTCACAGTCTCCCCTGTGTTCGACTGCGATCACTGACCTGGCTGGGTGTGACAGCAACGACAAAGAAAACCCCTCAGAAGCTGCAATGGTGACAAAAAGAGAAGTAGCCCGCATACTGAAATCTAGGTGGGAGTTTCTACAAGCAAGGTCTTTAAAATAAATCATCACGACTTGTGATTTTGTCCTTCACCTGTGCACCAGTCTGAGGCAGGATGTGGGCACCAGCCACGACAAACATTTACACAGAAACTCTCAGTACACCTTACTAAGCCTCACACACCAAAACACACACACACACACAGCCTGAACTGCACCTGAAAAGCCTCCTCTGTTGCACTATTGACACAACATCCAGAGAAAAAATCTGAGATAACACACTGTAAGCCCTAAATTTACAGCTACTCTGTGAGTAAGCCAAAGCAATATTCTACCAAACAAAGCAGCTTTGACTCGCCCACGTTTTCAGGACTAATGTAGCCATTTGACGACAAAGTTTTTGCCTCATTCCCCATCTTCAGTATCAGAATCACTATCATTATGCCGGATTTACACAAACTGTAATCATCAGGGTGTGCACTGATGATTGGCACACATTTTCTCTTACATCTGCCTTAGAAATACTGCAAAAACACCCTATTGTTCTGGTGAGTGTGTGATGCTGATCTCGAGCCCTGATTAAATCTGAAAATGGATCCTATCTGCGCTCCCCTGTCATCATCACACACACCTACATGTACTCAGCATGAGAGATAAAGCCACTCATAAAGGCACATTATTCACAGTTTTGGCTTGTTGGTTGGGTCGTACTGAAAGCTTGATATTGCACAGAGATGCTGCAGATCAGGTTCATATGGAAACAGTAGACTTATCCTTCACAACTTGTATTTACTTGTCAGGAGGAAGGGGCCTAGAGTTACCATGGAGACTGTGGCTCCACTGGTTGTTTCACATGGTTTGAACACACCTGACTGGAGAGGGGGCAACAGGAGAGTTGAACCCAGCATTTTAAAGTCAGGTGGTGCTAAATGTGGGTTCCTGTTTCACTTAAAGATTCACAAGTGAGCACTCTGAATTTTTTGCTGCACTCTTTCTCTTTTAACTGTTGTGAAATGTCTCGAGCTTCCTCAAAAGCGCTGCAGTGCAACTTTTAAACGATATTCATGATGTCCGAGCGCGAAGTTTGTGAGAAGAAAGATTTGAATCGTGAAGTAAAAAAAAAAAAACAAACAAAAAAAATGTTTTACCTGCCAAAAAGAAAAGAGAAAAAAAAAACCCGCACTCACCTTGACGGAGTTACAGATGTGAATTCCAGGTGATGAGGGCGGAGATCTTAGAGAAAATACTCTAACGCAACACAAACAGAGTAGACAGCCAGTGAGGACACACTCAAACTACAGCCTCACACAGTCAGCCTGCCCTCTCGACACTGACATGCACACACATGCACCATCCGCTCTGCAAGCATCAATTTCTCCACCGCTGTATGGAGGAGGGCGCCCGGCGCGTGACTGACTGAGGCCACGCTCCAATTAAAACGCAGAGCGTCACCTCGAGGGAGGGGCGGGGCTACCGTCAGTGACAGTATCTTTTCCATGACGCGCTGAGGAGGACCCCGACAGCAAGGACACACCGTATGGATGGAGACGGACTCATCAAAGACATTTAACTCTGGTATTTTAATTACAGATTAAGTTCAAGCTTACATCCCCGTGTAGATGTGCAGATAAGGAGTGGAATCACTTTTTTTTGTTTCTATGTGATGGTAAAAATGATGTCCAAGTTACCAAAAATTACAATATTCCATTTGTCAGAAAAACGAAGTAAAGTCAGTGAAGAGTGACAGGATTTGATGCTGAAAATTATCATATACTGCCACCTCCTGGACACATGCTGCAATCACAGGTTTCCAGTTATGGTCATGACATAGTGAGAAAAATGTAGTCAATAAACTAGAGCATCTTTTGCAAACAATTACTGAGATAAAAAAAAAAAAGGGTAAACTACCTAATGAGTGAATAGGGCTGTTGAAATTGTTCACGACCTTGAATTCGAAGTAAGTGTTTGTTCATATGTGCAGGTTTTGAACACATGCGCATTAACAAACAACAAACACACGATCTTAACAATCTCATCCTGCCCCTAACAGTAGCCTGACAACTTCAGATTGAAGTGAGAGCCATTATCATTGTTGTTTTTCCTTGAAAGTCTGAACGGGGAGCCTGTTATATCACTCAAGGCTGCAGGCTTTTCTGCTCAAGGACTTTCTGTCACAGAAAAAAAAAGAAAAAGAAAAAACCTTTCGCAGCGTCCCTGCAACAGACTACAGTGCGAAAAGGCATGTTTTCCTTTCACGTTGGCGAGCTACAAGGTTACTGCAGCACCTTTAACACACAGAGATGGATTCCGTAACACGGCCAACACAATGGTCGGTGATGAACTCTGTGTCACGTTTGTGTTGGGAAAAACATCTTCATACAAATGTTTGCCTCTGTGATATGAGAAAGGTTACAGCAAAGACCAAAGGACTCATCTGTGCTGCATTATGAATTTACTGCCGCTGAATATTCCCTGTGTGTGCACTATGCAGGCAGACTGAGCTCATGAAAGTCAGCTTTGAAGGCTCTTTCTTTTATTTTAGCCTTATAATCAGCCGTGGCTTATGGGAGCCTTATATAAGACCATTATTGTATAAAACCTCCTCAGCTCTGATGAATATTGCAAATGAAAACGATGAGAACCAAAGAGCAAATTAACAACATTTCTAAATTAGCTTGACTGTTTACTGTACTTAACAGTACTGAGTGAGCAAACACAGACATGAATCAGAGTAAATACAACAACAAGATCCAATTATTTTATTGTGAGCATATGAGAAAAATGTCAGCCCTTCATAGTCACTCTTTTTGTGCCGACAAGGTTTGGGTTTGGATTTGATGGAAGCAATTTTCAGCCGGATCTCAGAAGCAACTGAATATCTTATCGTGAAATGTAACCATGAAGAGTATAATATTGAAATCTAAATTTATAACATTCAGTTATTTTACTTTGAAAAACATCTATCTGTATGTGTTTAGATCCAGGTTGTTCCAGGTTTAAATCAAATCCATATATAACATGTAAATATCCATATTCAAGAAACTGTATTCAAGATGCTCACATTTTTAATCTTAGAATAAAAATCTGCCAAATCCAAAATGAAAACTTCAAACTTTAAGATATCTCTGGATCACACAAAAAGGGTAACAACTTGAACTGGTTAAACAGACGCTGAAGGATCAGTTAATGAAATAAATGAGCCCAGAAGTGTGACATCATGTTATTCTTAAATAGTTTGGGTTGTTTGAATAAGTATAATGAATAACAGAGAAACTATTGTATGTTAAAATACTATAAAGTAAACCGCACATTTATGTCCTTCCTTCCCTAAATCAAAACTCTATGGTGTTTAAATATTATCATTACGTGTTCAGATGTGGTTACACTTTACAGTTAGGTTTTAATTTTTACATCTATTATTTGCTACCGGGATGTTAAAATCTGTGCACATTCAGTTATCCATGGAGGTAGTGACAGTTGATCCCATAGAAGTCATGTTTTTTCCCTGTGACTACGTTGTCCCTCAGGTTCACGGCAGCGCGTGTGATGGAGCTGTTAAAGTTGCGATGGGCCGTTGTCTTGCTGAATGAACTCTGAACGTCCAGGAGGTGGAGAGCTGCGCCTTCTCCACATCTGTCCACTGGGCGGATGCCTGGCAGGACAGGAGGCCTGGGCAGGATGCAGGGGTTAGAGGCACTTCCCACCGCCAGCTTCTCCTGCTCTGCAGCTGCCCCTGATGACAACTCATCATGTGATTCAATACCTGCCATATCTTTGGCTACATCTGACTTACTCAAGCTAGAAATATTTCTAGCTTGAGTAAGTCAGATGTAGCCAAAGATATGGCAGGTATTGAATCACATGATGAGT
>OMLP01000293.1:0-14197 GCA_900302685.1 Spondyliosoma cantharus | reverse complement strand
TGTCAAACATAAAAATCAATAGCAAACTGTAAAAAAAAGAAAAAAAAATACAAACGGAAAATGAAAAGTTGATTTAAAAAGAATAACTAATTATTTTCCCCTCTGATAGGCATGCGATGTGCCCGCCGTAGCCGTGAGGGTCCGGGAATGGCAATGCGCGATGTGCTCCTAGTGGAGCGGGTGGACGGAGATGGAGTGGGGGGAAGGAGGAAGGGGCACAACAGGAGCAGGTGGTGTGTTTGGAGGCCCACGCTCCATGGCTGCAGCAATCCTCTCCAGACTTGAGGCGATGCGCCTGAGAGGCTGCAGCAACATCGGCACCCGGTCAAGATGGGCATTAATACCTTGCCGCATCCCGGACAGCTCCCGCTCCAGCATGTTAAACCCGGTTTGCTGGAGCTGCAGGAACGGGTGGTCCTCCGGTCTGAGAGACAATGCTGCCACGGCATGTAGTGGGTCTGGATCCTCTGCACCTTGTTTGCGCTGCTCCCTCCTCAGCTGGCCCATGCGCACTGCTCGGCCCGTGTGCACCGCTCGGCCCGTGTGCACTGCTCCTGAGGCCAGGGTCTTCTTCGTGCAAAGCTGCGTTACATTGTTTTAATTTATTGTATGGCTGTGTTACATTTATTTCATGTCAATAATGATTAAAAAGTTATACGGCGTGTCCGATTGTTGCCAGCAAGCTTGGACTTCTGCCGTCATTGTAGCGCTTGCTGCACTGGTGCGATGTCCTGGGGATGCCAGCCGTAGAAACAAATGTGCCAATTTCCTCCTTTCCTTCCTTAACCAAAGCTAATTTGGGTGGGTTTCTCTCATCCCCATACAATGCCCAATATGTTTTATCAGACAACCAACAAAACATTTAACAAAACAAAACATTTAACTTGAAATTAACAAACAAAACCAGGTCTACAATGTGTACTGTATTATATCAGACATCACAAAAATCAATTCCTTTAACATTCAATTCATAGTCTGCAAAGAAACGCACAGGAGGGCATGAAGCTCATTTCATTATTCACACAAGTACATATAAAAAGCAGCCTCTAACTAACCACCAATAGTTTACCTCAGCAAATATCTGCAGGCTGTCACGAGACAAGCTCTGGCTGTACTGTTTTTGTTCAAACAGCAGCACACACTGAGACAAGCAATACCTCCAGCATGCAGTACCTCTGCCAAGCTGAATCAAATTCTTTCTGCTTTTTTTATTGTTTTCTTTGTGCTGGTCATGAGCCAACAGTGAGCTCGTTCAGGGAGGCATGGATGGATGGGATTCCCTGAGGGGAGAATACACAAGAAAACATGGACATTGAGGGCAAAACACAGGAACACATTTGAACAAAAATCAGTGAATTTATTCAATGAGAGTTGTCTTTATAGTAATTATTTTACAGACAGTTTTTTATTTAGCTGTAACCTGCTATGATGCATAAATTATCTAATTATTGTATAAGCTGCAGCAAACCCAAATGTGATCTATTTGGTACCATGCTGTACGTTTGACGACTGGAGTCTTCAATTCTGAAGTTAGACCAATAGTATTGAACATCTCAGTCACAGCAGAGCAGCACAGCCCATTTGAATATATTCAGGAAGTATCTGAGGCAAAACAGACGTCAAGACAGTGATTAAGTAGTTGACACAGAAAATATCTGTAGCCCGCACAGATGCTTTCAGATCTGTCAGTGATAACGTGAAATAGATTACCCTCGTCATGAGTTAAAATGAGTCTTCACACACTGCAACATCATTTTCTGGCCCCTCTGAATGGACGAAGATTATGAGAAGGAGCAGTATATGATATGAAAGGAATGGATATACAGTAGAACTTGAGATGATCAGATTTGAGTTGATGATAATCATCTTTTAATCATAGTTAAATATAGTTGGGGTTTGGTGTAGTTAGGGTTATGATATGAATCATGGAGCGACGTTGGTCTCTAGACTAATTCATTAAAAAAAAACTCATTCACAGCAGTTGTTTTGTTACTTTCCGGTAATTTCTTCACATGACTCTCCACACAAATGTGTACTGTATATTGCGAACACAACCAGTGGGATGAAAGAGTAGCATCACCAATTTTACAAATAAATTGAGTTCAGTCAGACAACTCACGTTTGAAATGTTTATTACAAGCAGAACATAGTTAGAGTTTGGCGTCTAGGCTCTGACCTCACCACTCCCCGCAGATAAGTTTACATGAGATATTGGGGAGTGATGATTAAATATATATTCCCCCGGACAGAGCCCGCAGGTGGATGCTGGGGTGGAGGTGGGGCTGAAGGAGCGGGCAATGACACTGGTGCAGGGCAGCAGCGGCATTGACAGAGCAGAGGGAGAGAAGGGAAATTTTGCAGCTTAAATAACCCGCCCAATTGGGAGGGTGCGATGGAAGATGGTCTGGAGAGTAAGGCATGTCACGTGAGTATGTGGCTGTGCAGCTCGAGTTGACTGCCTGAACTGGCTTGCAGGCTTCGCTTCATTTCTACTTCGTACTGTATATGATGGAATAGTATGAACCCTTTTGTGGCTCCAGAGGGAGCTGCATGTAATCTGATTTGTTGCCTCCAGTGATGTCACTCAGTGGCCAAACTGCATCGTGGGTAAAGTAGGCACCAGGTTTTGAAATAGAAGAATGCGTCGAATAAAAAAGGCGATATCTCTGGTTCCGATGTCTTGATAATTTGTTTTGAAACTATCCATAATGATAATGACAGTGATATTGTGAGGGGAGACATTAGAGTGCAATGCTCAAAATCTGCTACCTATATTACCCACAATGCAACTTAGCCACTGAGTGGCATCACTGGAGGATTCGATGCAGCTCCTGCTACTTTTTTTTCTGTACTGTAGCAGTACTCCCCAAGACCTGTAGACACATTACCCTTTAATCTCATGCATGAAAATAAGCCAGAACAAGTTAAAGCAGAGGAGTCAGATCAAGACAAAGATGAAAGCAAATGCTAGTATTTTCTGTATACAACATCACAGACTGAGGGCAGCATGGTGGTGCAAGAAGGGTGTGGGTTTGAACCCCTTGGCTAGCTGTGGCCTCTTTACATGGAGTCTGCATGTTCTGCTCTGTTCTGTGTCAAGTTGGTTCCTTCTGGGTTCTCTGGTTTCATCTCTCAGCTCTCATAGTCCAAAGACATGCAAGTTGGGTGAATTGGCATCTCTTAATTATACATGTGAACAGTTACTTGTGTCTATGTGTCCTGTGATGATTTGGGGGCCTGTCCAGGGTGTACCCCACCTCTCGCTCACTGTCAGCTGGGATCTGTTCCCATGACCCTGCAAAGGATAAGCAGTTCCAGATAATGGATGGGTGAATGACTGGTTGAACTTTATGTCTGAGGTTGTGTTTTCTTTGAAACTAGTCTGAACTGACTCTGATGAAGGACCGTGTTGGGAGGATGTTTCATCGCTAAATCCACAACTTTGATGAACTTGTGTCTCCAGGGATTATAAACATTACTTCCTCTCTCATCAGGGGGTTAAGCCTCTTAGAGATTAAAAGCAAATGTCCTTCTTTCCTTAAGAACTGAGAAAATCTGAGATGAATTTGGCCCGTTCGGGCCATTGTTTCACAGTATTTCAAGTCAGAGCCAAACTGACATGTAATAGATCCAATCTTTGCCAATATGGAAAAATGTGAGCCAGGAGTTGGGCACAGCACAGCACAGGGGTGACAGTGTCTTTAAAGGGAGCAATCATTGCCTTATGTAACAGTGGCAAGTCCGCTGCATTGCCTCCAAGGGAGTTCACAGCTCTTCTCTTTTCATTTAAGACAGGTTTCCTGCGTGTGAGCAACAACAAACATCCACATATACACATACACAGATATCCCTTGCAGATGGAAATGGTTTATATAGGCAGAGTCAAGTTTTTTTTCTGCCACTGAAAACATTTATGATGAAGTACCTTTGCAATGTGGTTGCGAGCTGGTCGGCCCAACTGATTTTGTTTAGCTTCTACACAATTTCCACCTAAAGCATGCAGATTAACAAAAAGCTACGCCGGTGGTAGGCACTCAAATCCAGTCGAGAACTCTATGACCTCACATCAATGATGTGTTCACTTCATGGAAATTCAAGTAGGCCACTCACCACCTGCAGGTGTGACCTTGCAGCCACTCGTCTGAAAGGTTTCAAGATGTTGCTGCACTTTGTTCTCATTTCCTGTCCCCTGGAGATGAATGGAACCCGTGCACAGTGATGGAGGAAACCTTCGACATTTACAGTACAAGTGCCTCAATTAGAAACTCATACAAAACAGGTACAACTAAAAAAAGACTGTAATTCGGTATCGGGTATGAATTTGAAGCAGGGTAATCATGCCTCACATGGGCTTGAGCTGCAGGTTGAAGGTTAGAGTTAATGTCTGAGGAGGTCAAAATGAATCTTAATACAATCAAGCTGTTCGGGCTGTAGTTTGTTGCATCATAGTGCAACAACTCTGTATACATACTCCTGATCCATTAAGATTCTCAGTCACATGTCACTCCTCTGCAAACTCTGTGCAACTTCTCAGTCAGCGAGCCGGCAGCAGACTGTATTTTTTATGCCACCGTGCTGGCGACAGCCACTGCAGGAGTCTATCTGTTCCATTCTCTTGAATGTGATTTCTCAGGAACACCTGGAGGTAATTTATTCTAATTTGCACTCAAGGATGAACTCATTAGGATTTCGTGGTAAAAGGTCAATGTCACTGTGACTTCACAAAACAGGTTGTTGGCTATAACTCGAGAATTCATGTGCTCATTCTAGCAGAATATCACATAAATGTCTATCAGGATAAAATGAAGTGATGACGATTTATATCCAAAAGGTCAAAGGTCAACTTCACTATGACATCATAATGTTTTGCATGTTTCTGGCCATTATTCAATGCCAAAGCTCAGGAATAGAAAGGGGAGATTGGGTGGGTCAGACACAGGACTTCTACCAAGGAGACCTGAGTCTGAGTACAGTGTGTACCCAACAGTAACAGTAGTGACCTGTTCTTGACTTAAGTTACCAAAGTTATGTAACTGAACTTACGCACTTTAGAACCAAACCATGATCTTTTCCTAAAACTTGCCAACCAAACTCCACGTTTCACATTAACAGTCGAAAACACATAATATGTGAAACATTTTTCTGCTTTATTTTGAAAGTCAGACCAGACATTGCATCATTATTGTTGCTCACGTGGAATAAAATGCAGATCGTGAGGCTAAATGTGCAGCTATGACAGAAGATTTTAAGTAAAAATTTTAATAAAAATGAAAACACACCAGATTACAGATACATTGCTTAATTAAGCAGAGTGGCAAGAGGTTTTCTTAATTTTCTTTTTGAAAATGATTTCAGTGGCTACACATCATGCTGGTCTCATTTTACCTCAGAGCTCACAGCCAACTCCAGACTTTCCAGTCCAGTCGCATCAGTAATGCTAGTGAGAGGAAGGCTGGGAGTCTGGTTGACAAGTTTACCTGCTGATGTAGATTCTAATGGAGCAAGGCAGCATTTAAATCTGTCCCTGTAGTAGAGATGTATTGTAAGCACGTCAACAGCTAACAAAAACTGTTCTGTTAATGTGAGACACGGCACAGAGGAGAGCAGAGCGCATGGCTCTTCTTAGGAAGACTCATACATTCAAATGCTTCTAATGGACCACAGCATGATTGATCCATCACTAGTGCACTATCCTTGAGTAAATTACCACCATTAGATACACCTGTGTCTCAATCTCCATGCTATTGATTTAGCACATTATATTTTTATATTTAATAGAATATTTACATTCACATTTGAATGTGTGCATCCAGTGCAATCGATATAATCCACACTTCTTTAAAGCTATTTTTATACTCCATCCTTCTCTACTTCGCTTGATGGAATCGTTGGCCGTTGTAGAAACACTCAGAGCCATTTTCTTTATTTATATCTAAACCTCTCTCAGTCTATCAGCACTTCTGTTTTATTTATATGAATCTCTTCTTTTCTCTCTGCTTTGTTCCCAGGTCTCTCTGTGACGAATGATTTGCATAATTCTGCGAGCAGCATTTGCATGATTCCTCTCGCTGAACTGCAAACATTTGTTGAAACTTTGTATTGTTCAAAGAAAGCTCGTCTTGAAACACACAGGTCTTGTTTTTTTGATGGAGGAGGAGGAGGAGGTGTACAACCTTAGTCTGACAAACAAACATCAAGTGAGATGTGGCAGGTTCAGGCAGGCTGAGATGTGAGATAGTTATGTGACGTTTGAGAGTTCTTTTAAAACCGACAGTCACCATCTAACCTGCCGGCCCTGGCCCCGGTCCCAGCGGTTGACCGATGAGTCATGCGCCATCTCCGAACAACAGCAAACATCCGACCATCTAGTTTCTATACCTGCTCATCCTGTGCACGGTCACGGGCATATCCCAGCAGCCACTGGGTGAGAGGCACGTTTCAACCTTGACAGGTCGACAGTCTACCACAAGACACAAGAGGAGCCATTTTAGATCACTTTTATTATTATTATTTTTTTTTTTTATCAGTAATCATACTATTATACTCCACTATGATGTTTTTCGATCCTGTGTCTGGGGCCCCTGACCTGCATGTATGAGCCCTGCATTCCATTACCCATACTACCATACTACCAGAAAAAGATTTAGTATGTTCCAATACGAAATATGTGGAATGCAGTACCCTAAAAATACCAGGATGTCCTACTAAATCTGGTCATATTTTGCAGTATGCAAGCATGCCTTTCTGGCTATCCTGACTCAGTCTTCACAGCGAAAGACACATACATACATCACACGTCACAGTGTGTCAGTGACAGTGCACAAACTTTTGACGGCTCATTTGACAGAATGACTTAAACAGCATTGACAGATGAAGCACATTTAAGTGTGAGCACTATGTTCTTTGCACACTTTGAACACTAATTTCGTGCTAAGGATGAGACGGATATAAGAGCAGGAGAGAAGTTCAAGTTCAAAGTAGCATGTCCCAATTGTATCCATTCAGAGCACGCCCTTGATATTTCTCTGCTCCAACACACCTGACTGAAATGAACAAGTTGCTATCAAGCTGCAGCAGAGCAATGACTAGCTGATCATTTGATCAGCTGTGCTCGAGAAGGGAAATATCTCATTCTTGCAGGGCAGAAGGCCTCCAAGAAAAGGAGCAAAAAGCACTGGAGGAAAGTATTGTACTTTTTACTTTGCTACATATGTATAGTTTCTAATTACTTATAGTTTACATATCATCTTACTAGCATTGTTATAAATTAAAAGGCCGCACTTAACCTCACAGACTTCTTCAGTAATTCTGCTGATTAGAAATGCTCAGGTGGAGTTGTGTGAAGCTATGCTAGGATTGTTGTAAGGTCACCATGTACTCATGACTGCTTGACTCCAGCGGATGAGGCTATGTGGCGTTCCGGCTGCGACGTAGCTGCCAGAACCAGCAGCAGTCACCATCTACACCCGAAGGGTGCCAGAATTGGCTCTTTTTCTCTGCACCACTTAAAATACGTGAGTAGTCTATATAATGGGAGAAGCTGCTGATACCTGACGGTATATCACATTACTAAATCAACATGTGATCATAACTGTGGTACCAGGCCAGAAATCAAGGGAAAATGGCCAACATAACAAAATCTGAACAGAAACGTCTCGCTTCTGAAATGCTCCCAGGGGCGTATAAAACTGTGCCAAAGACACAATGTCATAGAACTGTGGCCACAGGGTTTGAGTTTACGGGGATTGTATTTGACTGTATTTTGAGCATCCCATGCTACATCCTGCTCCTCTCCTGAACTGGTCATACAGCATCATCATGTCTGGTAGAAAAGGCTAGCTCTTTAGGAAAACATGTTTTTTTATTTTTCTTTATTTGCCTATTTGTATCATTAACATAAATCATCACATTGAAAAATGCATTATTCGTGATTAAAATCATGGTTGTTTGTAACGTATCAGCGGCCTCAATCAGATTGTAACACTTTCATGGGAAGTTAGCTCCAGCTGGCTAAATTGCCCAAACCTAAAGGAGCTCTCTTTCATCTTGTTGCACAGGATAATAACTTGTGTGTGCCAATTATTACCGTGTATGTGTACTGTATGTATAAATAAACTTTCAGGACCTTGAAGGCTCCATAATTTCACTCAGCCATAATAAAGTGGTGAACAGATGATGCAATGTCTTATTAAATTAAATTTATGATGTCATTATAAACCCCCTGAAATGTACCATCTTGTATTCAAGGGAGTACCCAAGCAAACAAACAGAAAACACAACAATACAAAACCCAGAAGACATAACACAGTGATACCGAAGCAACCGGCTGAGTAAAACAAAACAAAATACACTGAGAACCACACCAAAGACACTGTCATAGAGAAAAGATTAAACTACACTTACAGTCAGTTACAATCACATTTCAAGGACACATACAACTTGCAGTGAGATAAGGGAATTTTAAATATGCCAAATTAAGATAGAGAATTAATATTTACAGGTAAAAAAAAACAGTAGGTAAAATGTTGAAGAAGAATGGAAGAAGTATAAAAAAGTATTTTTGTGATTGACAGCAGGTAAACTAAAAGTCCTATCAAGCTGTACAGTACAAAAGTGCAGAGTTCTTTTTCAGCAATGGACACATGAATCAATAGACCCCTGTGCAGTTCTCAAACGAGGCGTTCGCTCTGAGGATTAAGTCCTCACAACTAACAGGTAATCCAGATAGTCGTGTCCATGGCATCTTTATCATCCTTACTCATCTGGAAACATATATTGTTTCCTCGCACTCTATCTTCCCCACATTCAAGGGACTCATTTACATTTATATTGCTACTTAATGCTCAGAGTGGTTCATTGTGTGGTTAACTGAAGGAGCACCCTGACACAGAAGACAGGCCCCCTCGCAGGGACGATACAGCTGAGACGAGTCCTCAAGGGTCAACTGAATGTCAAGTCGAGAGAGAGTGTGTGTGCGTGTGTGTGCATGTGTGCGTGTGTGCGTGCGTGCATGTGTGCGTGCATGCATCCTCAAAGATAGCAAGAGAGTTGTTTTGGATTGTAGTATTTGATATGTGCATCTTTACTGTACGGCCAGAAGAGAATGTATGACAACTCTTTAGACAACAGACTGAAAAGCAGTTGGTCAATTAGCACAGCTTTGATGTTTTTTATTGTGATGTGTCACTTTTTGCAGTGAGGAGGGAATTATTCATCCATTATTCATCCATCCATCACTTGTTGTTCTCACCCTCAGTTGGAAGAAGCAAACAAACAAACGAGAATCACACACAAACCAAACAGTCTGATCTTATCATGTTATGGCCTGTAATTATTTTAATGGGGCACCATGTAGTTTTAGAGAATAACTTCAAACCCAGAAATTTAATATATACAATATTAATTAGGTAATAATACAATAACTGAATAAATAGGGGTGTTCTCAAAATAAGGTCCACTTGTTTGAAGCCAAAAAGGTGGCAGGGTCCGCCACATTTGAACAGTATGAAATTGTGTTGTCTTTTAGTTTTGTATATGTCTCCTCTGATTAAAATGTCTTCCCAAGACTACACAGTGCTCCTTTAAAAGACAAAAATTCATCATCTAAATATAAGAAAAAAGTGCATGTCATCTGATAAAGTGCCTCCAGTGATGTTACTCAGTGTCTAAGGTGCATTGTGGGTAATGTTTTAAAAAGCAGTCCACTGGTCTGGCATCACAATGTTTGGACTCATTATTGACAGTTTAAGAACAGATTATCAAAATCAATACAGCAGAATCAGAGATATCAGCTTTTTTACAACACACATTCTTCTTTATTATAAAAACCTGGTGCCTCCATTTCCCACAATGCAACTTCGCAACTTCTTTGAGTGACATCATTGGAGGCAATTTATCAGATTCATGTAGCTTCCTCTGGAGCCACAAAAGACTTTATTCTACTTGTTTATACACAGTATGCAGTATTATTCCCCAAGAGCTTTGATCACACTTTTATGAGTACAATTGATGGTAGCCCTTTAATAAGACTCTTGAGATTGTTGAGTTCAGGAGAACAGATGATCAGAGCTTTTGTGCTAAGGACAGTGAGTCAGCGCTGACACTGATAACGAGAGCTGACTTTTGGCACTGGAGTTCAGTGAGTAATGATTGCCAAATTCCTCTTTGATTTGAACAAGTGTTGCTGTTTCATGTTAAAAATAAAAGTAACTCTCAAATGACAGATAGATATACATTTACTGAGTAAGGGCCATCCTGCTCAGTGCTGTTGACAACCTTCACTAGTACTAATCCAGCATGTACTTGTGCTACTATGCTATAAATATACATAGAAATTATAGTCCTCCAAGTCTGTGTACACAGATCTGTTATAATTATGAGGGTAAAAGTGTTTGCCAAAACGAATATTGTTGACAGATGGCAAGACTTTCACTCTGTTCATCATCACAGCATTAAACCAAAACCAAACAAATACAGCATCACAACTTCAAATGTTAAAAATGAAACACTATCAACATTCATTTAAATTTGCAAACAGAAGAAAGAAGAAGAAGAAGAAGAAGAAGAAGAAGAAGAAGAAGAAGAGGAATTAGAAGAAGAAGAAGAAGAAGAAAAGATTGAATTCAATCATCTTTTATTTGTGGAACTTTATATTTCATCAGTGCTGTTTGTAAAATACGACACTGTGATCAAGTCCTAACTAAATTTACTGGCTGAATTGGAACTCTTCGTCAATCTGATGTTTTAAGATGACGTCTGAAATGAAACCCAAAACAGAGCTCAGATAATCTGACAATACGGCTCAATTTTTCAGGGCCTTTGACAGAGAATTTTGTAAGACACAAATCATGTGCTTGCTATTATTGTCCAAAGTGTAAATCTGTCTGATGACGGCTGCCCGCCGGACTCCAAATCACCTGCTGTTCCGTCTCACCCTGCACCGTCACTTCACAATGACTGAGAGGAACTGTGAAGTACACACCAGAAACTGGATGGCTTCATCATTATAAGTACGTCTTACACAACTCTTGCATTAGATTGTTTTGTACCTGTATGTCAGTTCATATTCTGTGTAAAAAAAAAATATCAACTTAGCTTACTTAGTCATCATTTTCTCATGTTTGAAAGCAATGTAAACTCACAGTCTACCATTGTGTCCTGATCCAGCAGGGAGTTTACATCCTCTGTGTGCTCGGGCAGTGTGGAGCTGCAGGGTGGAACAACCAGCTCCTGGGAGACAAGAGTGGAGGGTGATTGCAATTGATTTCTGGCTCAGGTGACACTTAGCCACATCTAGGCAGGTGCATTCACATACAGTGAAGAGTGTTGTGATCCAGGATGCTGTGTCATCTAGGCCATAACTGTATAACCTTAAACACCCTCTCTATTATGCTTCTTGCTATTGTTTGTCCAAGATACCTTCTCTGGGTGATTTATAGGTGTCCGGATGTGGATTCATTCAATAAAACAACAAAAGAGGAAAATACACTTTTCATTTTCAAGTTGCTGTCTTCATGGTGTGAGTGAAGATGCTTCATTAGTATCTAAAAAGAACTCACATAGAGAGCCATCGTCTCCTGAATGTAAGTTTTATCTCTTTTCTGACATAAACATCAAATGATTAATCAGAATACCAGATAATGAAAATAATTGTTTGTTACAACCTTTGTGTCAAAGTTCACCACACGCGTGCCCCTGTTGCTAAAGTTAATACTCGTTTGTAGCTTGTGTGGTAAAAAACAAGAAAGGTTGAGATGGCTGGAGATGGGTAGCTGCTTACTTACTTCACCAACTTTAGCTACAGCTGTTCGTAAATTTCATTAACACAAATGAGCTCTACACTGATGGATTATTGACCTGCTGAACATCAGTCTTGAAACTGATACAGTATGATTGCTTTTTCATCCCCCCCAGCATGGGCTTTCCTCTTTTCGTAGGTAGAGGAAGGTTTCATCTTTAGATTAGCTACACTGAGTGGTTCAGACCATCAGATGTGAGAAACAGGAAGCGCTGAGTGTGTGTGTGCACGTCGGTGTGGCCATTGATTCATTCTGTGTTTTAGAGTTAGTTGAGTTTGTTTTGCTGCCTTAGTTAAGTGAGGCAGCCTTCTTCTTGCTCCTACAAACACACGAGAATCAGTTCTTTCTTTGCTTGTAAAGAAATTTATAGATTTGAGAAATTCCACTGAAAAAATTCCCCCAGCACTCTATCATATGAGGCAGCTAAATAAATTTGTGGTGCAGTGTGATATAATCAGCTGCCTTGGCGGTCCCATTCAAGGCAGTTAATTTGATGAGACTTTGTTGTTGGATTGTTTGGAAGATTTCATTGGCTGTCTCAAAATGTTTGAGTCTAATTTGACAGAATGGTGATACTCAAATCTAAAAATACCCAGCTTTCAGAATGTGAAACAAGGGCATTCAAGTAAGGACAAAACAGACCAAACCTCTTACATCAGCAGAGCCAAAATGGTTTCATAAATGCATAGATAAATATTATTACTACC
Organism: Spondyliosoma cantharus; assembly: GCA_900302685.1. Classification (NCBI taxonomy): domain Eukaryota; kingdom Metazoa; phylum Chordata; class Actinopteri; order Spariformes; family Sparidae; genus Spondyliosoma; species Spondyliosoma cantharus. The sequence goes on along the minus strand of OMLP01000293.1, from coordinate 1,692 downwards.
ACTACTACTACTACAAATACTGCATTCCAACTGTTTCTGTCAAATGTCAGTCCATTATTCTCTCTGGTTTTTGGCTCTGGTTTGCTCTACACATACTCCTGAGGGAAAATATGCCTCCGTAGCATACATCAAGTTTGTCAGGGCTGATTTTCTGGAAACGGACGCCTAAACTGAGCAGCTCAGATTCAATCATTTAGCAAAAGTTTTGGCCGTAAAACCAAAACAAATGAGCTAAAAAAACAAACAAACATTGTACTGCTTCCCTTTTCAGGGCCATTTCATTTAATGTTAAAATCAGAAATGTACTGATTCAGGTTTAATGCAAGTCGTTTTTAAAGATTTCTGTTTTGCAGTTTGCAATCCCCTCCCTCTTCTTTACGTCACCACACTTGCACAAGTCCTCTCTTGTTTTGCTTGCTTTCCTTTCTTCAAGCGTTTCCATCACTTGGAGTCTTTGGTAGTATAAGTCATCACCGGGAGCACTGGAATTGGTAGCTTTCCCTGTTTTGACGTTGCCGGTGTAGGTACCAGAACAGGAGGACGCTGCTCTCTATGTGTTTCTCTGGAGTTCTTTGTCCTGATTAGATAAAGACGGCAGGGATACCAGAGCATTTATTTTCTCTTTTTCTACATGAGCATGGTGAGGAGAGACATGGGTTACTGACCAAACACCGTAACAGTGATTACTGTTGGAGACCCATAAAGACTTGTTTGATTTAAAATATATCACTTACTGCAGCTTTAAGATTTGTCAGATTGATTTATTGAAGTTGGTTTTTAAATAAAGAAATATTCCCTCTGGAAGACATTTATACCGTACGATTAAGATTTAATGACTGAAAATGTCTGAGTTAAGTAAGGGATAATCACCTCAAGGCAGGGCAATAAACAGTTTGATATGCCCGGCTCGTGGGCGGGTTAAGTCCCGACAGGACGAACCGGACCCCGACGCGAAGCGTTTATTCTACTTCTCTCCAACATGTGGTGTCCATAATCAGGAGTTAATGGACGACGTCCATTAACTCCTGACTATGGACACCACGTCGGGCATTATCCCGCTTATACCATGTTACCTCCAGTAAATAGGACGGACCTTAGATACGACTTGGCAACGGGAGATATTCTAGTCCGCTCAGTGATGAGCCAGAAAGCTAACGCTATGCTAGCAAGATTCAAAGTCAATAACACTGCGTACAGTTAATAAACAGTAAATATAATTTGACGGTATGTTAAACGACAAGACTAGCTAGCAAACCAGTCATGTCATTGTCCCCAAATCAATATCAAGATTTTCACGAACAAATGATCGGCTGTGTGTAACGTTACTGTGGCCACAGCCTGAAGTAGAGAGTTGAACAGCGAACGGGATGTGAGATTATTCGCTTATGTGATACAAAATATCAGTAAATTTAGAGGGGAAGTGTACTTTCTGCAGCTTGTGTGTTACAGTCGCCATCCTGTGGTGTTCAGAGGAAAAGGCAACCATACAAGTCTGCATCTGATCACTAACGTTAGTTTAATAACGTGGTCGCTACATTGTAACTCGCTTGCGAAACTATGTATCGACTGACCCTCCGATAGATTTCCGACATATTTTACAAAGGTTTTTAAACAAGGTTTATTTTTACAATGGCCCTCATGTTTGAAATTTCTGTGATAGAAAAAAAATACAGGCGGCGTATTGATCTACTA
>OMLP01000291.1:0-15324 GCA_900302685.1 Spondyliosoma cantharus | reverse complement strand
ATGTAGTTGAACTACATAGCTTAACTACAATTTGCTGTAACTTGCTGGTAGTTAAACTACATTCATATTTTGTGCTGCGTCAAGTATTTCAACTACTTTTTGGTTCATTTTTTGTAGTTTAACTACTCAATCAACTACAATTTCTAAAAACATGAAATATTTTTTTTAATATAAAAAAAGACTATGTATAAGATAATTTTTATTTAATTTTTCTTTAAAAAAAGGCATGAAACATGTCATGACATGCTAAGCCAACCCTGCCTCTGATTGGCTTGCCCTGGCAGCATTCAAATGCTTACCCAGCCAGTGCAGCATGTGAGTGGCTTTTTAGTGTTGGTAAAGATGTTTTTAGTGCCAAATGGAATGGAACTTCTAGTGCCTAAGTGTTAGTGCCTCTGAAGTTCCTGTGATGTTGACCAAAAATGTCAGCTTTTGTTCTTTAAAAAATAAAACTTGAGTTGAGAGGCATATTTCTGCTGGAATTTGAATTTTTTGTAGGCTATTATATTTTGTTTCATATTCAAAATATGTTGATTTATTTAACGCTGAGTTAAATGAGTATAAGTAGTTGCTAAAGCTACTTTTTTTAGCAGTAGTTTTACAAACAAACAAACAAACTACATTTCTACCCCTGGAGAAATGTAGTTTGTACTACTGCCAGGCTGAACTACATGTAGTTTTACAAGCTACGCTTGCAAAGTAGCTTCCCCGACACTGTCTGATTGTCCTGTTTCACAAGCTCTTTTAGCTTTTATTGTAATGACTTAACATAACATGTCAAGAAAGGAAATACTCTTACATCTTTCTTCCTCTACCAAACAGACAAATACAACCGTACACTTTCTGAATTCAAGTTTCTCTTTTTTACCGAATCAAGACAAGCTTAAGTGCCTCGTTAGCTCTGCGTAAAACACACTTCATTCAAACTTGGCATAAATGTACGAAAAAAACCTCACCAAAGCAGTTTTGTTTTGTCTTACCACAGTCACCTGTGGTTTTCTCTTGGTGACTCCCCCTGTGATCCGAGATCCAAGTCAAGACAAACTCTCTGGTTAAATCTCTGGTGAAATGCTACCTTCTAGTTCTGGCCATATTCTGAAGCTCCTTGAAAAACTCCTTATTATCATTATTTTTAGCACTTATATGAAAATGGAATATTCTTTCAAACATTTCAAATGTCACTTTTTCACTTTAACATAAATGTGCAAACATTTAATTTACTGTTGTGTGTCACCATATGTACAACTAACATTTCAAATTTTGCCCTCACATTATATCAACAACCCAGGCGCCAGACTGAATGTACGTTTTTGCAAACCATACTTTTAATATGTTGAAACTCTCCTTTATGTCGAATTTTCAATGTTCTATTGCTACAACACTGTGCTTATTGTACGGTTAGTTTTAGTCACAAAAAAACACTTGTTTAGGGTGAGGAAACGAGAATGTTTAGTGCTTCTCTCGCCACAAACATGGCTGCTAATAGTCTCAAAGTCTCAATGTCCGGTTGTGTTGCCTCTAACACACCTGGAACAGGTCTTGCCGTCTCACTCAAAGTATCCAGCCATTTCGGTCTAATAAATGTTTAAAAATTGTCTCGAAGCCGTCTTGCCACCATGCCCTCGTCCTCCTCATATGAACCTCAACTCATATATGTATGTAACTGGAAGGTGATATGACACATATTGTAGAAATGATCCACTGATCCACATGGAACATACAAAATTCAACACATGCATGGTTTGCAGAAATGTACAACATTTTATTCTGGCGACTGGTCTGTGTGTCAGTGTTTTATGACTTCTTGTCTTGTCTCATCTCATTTCTCTTCGTCTCTTTTCCAATGCATTTATCTCAATATGTTCTGTTCCTTGCTCAGTTTCTCTTCGTCATTTTCTGTTTTACTCGTTGTCAGTCTCTGTGTCACATTTACCCAGGCATGGGTAAGGATTGAGCTATTCCTCTGCTAATGTCACACCTCAGTCAACGTGTGACTGTGTGACTCAGTGACCAGCCATGGGGAAACTGAGGGGAAATCATAGTCCTCTTTATGACTCCTCAGCCCACATGTCATTTCCAGTCTGCCCTAATTTCTCCAGATGGTTTCCCATTGCCTCAGACCCTGTTTCACCTAATCACACACATGAAGCAGACCACTCTGAGGAGCTCATCACAGTGATTCACACTGATTCATGTAAAGTTGTCTTAAAGAGAAAAAAAGGAATGAAGTGTGCGAGGCAAAAAGCAGAAATTTGGGACTGACGAGTAAGACAGGAACGAACATTCCTGCCTCTGTAAATATTTAGAGGAACTTTCAGTGCGCTCAGCTTCGATCATGTCCTAACACTCTGTTTATCATTTCTCGTCTCATTCACCACCTAGGCCATTTCACAGCAATGGTGTGGAAGAGTACCAAGAAGCTGGGTGTTGGTAAGGCCACTGCATCGGATGGTTCTTCCTTTGTGGTGGCAAGATACTTCCCAGCTGGGAATATCACAAACCAGGGACACTTTGAGAACAACGTCCTCCCCATTAAAACCTAGAGATGTCTTGATCAGCAACACTTGACTCAAGCCGTGAGGCATTAATCTTTTCTTTTTTTTCAAGGAGGTATCTGCCTGCACTGCTATAGGGGATACTCAGGAGAGCACCACTTCTTGCCTAATAAAGAACCATGCTACTATCTTGAATGGACTTTATAAGATGGAATTCACTCAGGCTTCAAGTCCGATGTTTGTCATTTGAAAATGGATCTGTGTATGTAAAGAATGAAAGGAGCACTACTGTTTGACATTGCTAACAAAATTTTTCCAGTGACCATATGGATTGTATAATAATTTACATTGCCTTTGACAGTATTTCATTCATTAATGCCAACGCTTTAATTTCACACACTGAAATGCAGCATAGCCTCAGATCTGTATTTGCGTAAGAATGGGAGCTACATCAGTGAAAAGAGACAGGCTTCATACATTAACATGTGGAGTTGTATTGCTTAGTAATTTAAAACGGATGACTCAACGTGCTTGGTATGAGTTTGTGTTATTGCTGCCACTTGTCAAAGCCGAGCCCTGCAGTCCCGAGTGTGTGTTTTATACTCTAATCAGTTTTGTACAATAAAGTTAGTCAGAAATGCATCTGGCATCTGTTTTTTGCACGCATGTGTCATCTGTATGGTGTGACATTTTCAGAGGGCGAGAAACAGAAGTAAATGAGAGTTTGATTTCATAATGACGCATCTGCTTTTTTAATAAAACGCAGCGTGATTCTGGAGTATGACAAAGTCTAACTTACTTAGTATAATTAATATAGGAATCTGTTCAAGAATGTAAGCAGTTGTATATGTACACATTTTTTTTTTTTTTTGAAAAGTTGGTGAGTTAAGTTAAGTTGGTATTAAAGGTCTGAATCCATTTTAGACTTGTATAAATCTTCTGGGTCCAAAAAACAATTTAGCAGTGCAAAGTATTTCTTTAATATCTGCAGACAGCCTCTGCTCCTCTGGGGTGTAATATCACTATATCATAGCAGCAATGTTCTTCTAAAAAGCCATTACAAGAAAATATGTTTTTGCCTTAGCGTGCAATGAGATAGAAAGCCTTTCACATTAAAGCAGCTACAAGGAACATTACTTTTTTGTTGATTCTGGCGGCCCCTGTGGACAAAAGTGGCATGAGCACCACTGCTTCCTGTCATAAAGATCTTGATCCAGTGTGCGTTTCTTTTTGAATGCAAGTGAAAGAAAGACGTAACGCATTTTTATTAGATAACTGGTTGCAGGATGCAGAGTGGTGAGGTAATTTATCTATTATTATTACCTGTTATATAACAATGGTGAAACATGGGAAACTTAAGCCCAATTCATATATGAACTCTGGACAATATCCAGAGGATCAGATCAGTATAGTCACATTGTTCACACATGCAGCACACAACAGGATATTATCAGACGTGTTCACACATGTTGGAAATACTCAGTATGGTCTGGGCGAGGGCCAGCGCCTGGGTAAGAGGCTATAGACTTTTCCATAATGATGACTGCTTTTGCGCTAATGTCAATACTACATGTATTTTGAAAGCGTGGAGAGTAATATACAGGCAAGCAGAGAAGAGTACAAACCAGCTACAGACCACGCACGAAGATCCCACTGTAGAAAGAAAGTGAATCACCCAGAGTTAGTACAAGCGAGCCGACAGGGTAATGTCCAGAGCAAATAATGCCGGCTTTTATGTTCACACATACACGTCCTCTGGGTAAACTCTGGACTAATCCAGAGTTATAGTGCATATGTGAGGCAGCTTTAGTACTGTAAATGTTTTGATACCATACCACCAGACTACAGAGATGCTTCTGAAAGACTGCTTTAATTATATGACTTTTCTAGCCCGAATCATTAAAAATAACCAAGCAATGTACAAAATAGCCAATCTTCTCGCTGATAGTTTAATTAATTTGCTTATGTGGGTCAAATTGAGACTGTTCGAAAAACAGTTAAATGTCCCTTGTGGTACTTTTGAATGCCTAATGAGCAATTTGTCAGATATTTTTACATGAAGATTTCAAGATATGTGTGAAATTAAGCTTTTTATGTGTTTTGCAATTGTTCATACTTAAATATAATCAAATATCATCAAAAAACAATGATAGATAGATAGATGAAGACAGAGGAGAGAAGAAAAAGAAGCCTGGGGGTTTGGATGGTAAATAGATAAGTCAATTTGGAAAATGGGGTAGGGAAGCAAATGTATGCCTTGTAAATCTGCAGAATGTCGAGGACTGTGCTCCTCCTCGTGTTGAAACAAGCTACACCAAACCATCTGCTTGCTTGTTCAGGGAAATCAATCTCACAGTGCAGTCACAGCCCACGTTGGAACAGACTTTATTTAGCAGATATTGGGGATGCAACATACAGTAGCAGCGATACAGAAGAATCAGTGGCGTTTAGGCTTTATAGGCTGGAGGAGGGGGTCAGGAGTCCAATCATCCTCACCAATCACATGGTCAGCTCCTATGCGGAGGAGGAGACAGATAGAGAAAAGAGATTCAAGTAAAAATATTACAGTAAGTTAAAATGAAACTGTGGAAGATGGAATTGAAAATACAATGTAATAGATACAATTAAGATGAAAAACAAAAACATAACAGCTGATTCATTTAGCGAGGATACAAAACATTTTCTTTCCCTGCTACTGTTTAGAGGACATTAGTACGATTTCACCCTGCTTGTATGAATAAAATAACCTTGGAGTGTCAATTTCAGAGGCTCTATTTCTAATAAATAACAAACTGTTGCTGGTGATCTCAAGGCAGCTTCATCTTTGCTTTCCATCCTGTCAGGAAAAAATCATCTGCGTCACTTTAACAACTCATGTGGTCTCCGTGTGAGATGCTGCTGCCACCTAGTGGCCATCAGACTGCACTGATGACCTCCAGAACTGTAGAGGTTGCTGAGTTACTGGGGAGAATTTCTACTTGTCATTTGTCCTCTGCTCTTTCTCCTCTACGCCACCCCCCACCCCCTCCATGCTCTCCCCTGCTCACTGGCTATGAGTCATTTTTTTGTTCACCATCTGCCCTCCCTCTACCCTCTTTCTCTTTCGCTCCCGCCTTCCCCCTCCTTCTTCCTCACCATGATAGCATTCACAATGTCATTCTTGTTGTGTTTCAGTGCACGGACGGCCTTGGCTCGTGACACGTTGGCCTGAGCCATCACCAGCTCGATGTCCCGCTGCTCGAGACCTCCCTCGTCCACCTGGTGTTTTAGAGAGAAAGAAAAGTTAACCGGAAAATGAAAGACTTTACATAACACTGTGCCGACGGTTGAGTATTCTGAAACAACAGTTTGGACAGTAAATACCTCTTCTTCCTCCTCTTCACTCTCCTCCTTGATGGTGAGGCTGGGTGGGACTGGTGGGGCCAAGGGAGAGGAGGTCACAGGCACCTTGAATTTCTCGGCAGCTGCTTTGTGAGCCTGCTGAGACAGGTCCTCAATCTGAGAGGAGAGGAGAGGAGAGGAGAGGAGAGGAGAGGTTGAGAAGCAAAACAATTCATTTACTGAAGCATAAATGGAACATAATATGCTCACTTTCATTTTTTATGTTTTGGGTAGAAAAGGTTTACATGCTTTAATGTTAAAAAAACACATTTTTTTTCATACTGTCCACTGCTGCAGCCCTTCTATGCACCCTGTTTCTGAACACTGTCTCTTTAAGGTTCCCCTCTTGAAAAACCCAATCTGCACTCATTGGTCACCTTCCACAGGCCTGAGCAGGCACCGCTCACCATATTTCCATATCAGCTCTTGATGTTTTTGCAACCTATTGTGATGCTTTCGCAGTATTTATATAACATCTAAACCTTCAATATAATGAAAAAAACATCATAGTCTACGTACAATATGGGACCTTTAAGAAAGAAAGAAAGGAGACTCACCTTTGCCTCTCCAAATACAATGTATATGTCTGACGCAGGGCTTTTGAACACATCTGGTCTGCTGATGACAAACAGGATACTCTTGGACTTCCTAATGGTGATTCTGGTCACACCATGGACTGGCTTCAAACCCAGTTTAGACATGGCCTACATACATATACAGCAGCATGTGAGAAGGGTGGACAAAAAAGCACAAATTAAAAGTGCTATGTGTAAGAATTGTATCAACTGTCATTATCAACAGAATGTGAAGGAAATAACAGCTTTGGGCGTATGTCATAAACGCCTGTGTATTGTGTTGCAGATATATCTATTGAAGTACCAGCTAGCCCCTAGCCAGTTCACACCTCACGAGGTGATAGTCCAATAGTAAACAACACCAACACCCCCCTTGTTCTCAGAGCTCCCAGGCCGGGCAGAGTCATACCACAGCTAGCAGCATGGTTAACTGAACTTGTTAGCTAACATCAGCTGCAGTAAGCAGCAATTAGTGGTTACTGTTGTGATATGCTTGATATGCTGTCCCATATAGTATGTATTTGACCGCTGGCCAATCTTACATATTACACCTTTAAACAATATCCTCATAAATTTATCTTTGGCCTTTATTGATTTATTTTTATACAGTCATCATTCTCACCTTGCGGGCCTTCTTCTCGCTGCGGCTTTGTTTTGGTCTGTTAAGCCCTTCATCTGCAGAGGAGATGGACTGAAAAAACAAAACAATTATCAGTTTCTGTACTGTGACATTTTCATATGTCAATTTTGCTTATATCACCAGAAGTGACTCATCTTCTACCCAGTTATGTGTCCACTGCTATTTTGCTGTTGCCAGGCAGTTTTGTTTCCTCGTGCACTTACAGGAGGTGATGCATTTTATGTTTATAGCAACAGCAGTAACAACAGCTTGCCTGATGTACAAAAATATTTATATTTATCATGACTATGGCTTAATAAAAAGACTGATAAACTTCATCAACTGAAAATATGTAGCAAAAAGGGACATTATTAGGTTATCTGTAGTGAGTTCAAGATCAACAAAAAAGCATATATACCATGACTGTGTCTATACAGAAGACCAAATTCAGTATGTGAGTAATTATTTTTCATGTTTCATGTTGTCCTTCTGCTTTCCTTTAAGCTTGGTTTGTCAAGATTTCTGCATAACAGGATTCACATTTGTTCAGGCTAACCCTAACCCTAACCCTGAATTAGAAATGATTATATTGCAATCTTGAAAAAAATATATCCTTGATATAAACCCACTGTAACATATTCTCGGTTTTACTCATGTCGTCTCCGACATATATGCTACAAAAAGTGTTAAAAATAATATGATTGACTCAGTACAGGAACAGTTTCTAATAAAGCAGCATGAACACACTCACCTGGTGCTCTGATGGTCTTAGTGGTTCAGACTCCTCAAGCTCAGGCACTGACCCCTCACTCTCAGACTCATTACAGGAAGCCAATATGGAACCTACACAAACACATATTAAACACACATGCAAGCATATGTAAGTAAAGTGTATTGTAACCTTATTGCCTTAGAAACTAATCACCATAGCAGAATTAATGAGGGCATTAATGACTGGGCCTATGCTGATGAAGAGTGTTCATTAAAACAGTCCAAAAGCTTATCTAATCAACACCAGAACATTTAATTAGAACTGGAAAATAAATTTAATTGTATAACCTTACTGTGTGGTTTCTATATTATATATAATGCACTATTGGCAACAATAGGGCACTCTTCAGCCATAATTCAAACAGTAAGCTATATAATGCTGAGAATTTAGATGTCTTGTGATGTCATGTCATAAAAGCACAGCCATTTTAAGCTATTCTGACCGATATCATTAATCTATATTCAAACATAGCAGTAACTGCGGGTATACTTCTACAGAAAGAGAAAGAGAAAGAGAAAGAGAAAGAGAAAGAGAAAGAGAAATGGGTGGGTTGGATGACACAGCCAAATAAATTTAGGGGATTCCTAATACTGACTCTTAGGTCTGAACAACTCACAGTTGTTCTTGAAGGATAGGTCAGTCTCTTCAGAAATCCTGTGGCTGTGGTTGATTGGACAGCCTGACTGTCTGTCTGAGATTTGGTGGGAAGAGAAAGGCTGTATTTCCCGCTGATTGGATGGACCAGACTCTTTGTGTATAGATCCATTTCTGCTTCCTGCAACTCCGCTGGGTTGGGATCTGTGACCACGTTGAGGCAGTCCACCATCATCCTCACTGTCTGTCTCCTCCTCAGCCAAAATGGGACCTTACAGAGCACACATTTATTGATCAAGGTGGTATCATCAATTGTTCACATATCTTTGTTTTAATAAGCTATTTGATCTTTTTATTGCTCAACACAAACAGACCAAGGAAATATAGAAGCCAGTTTTCTTTTTAATAACAATCCCAATCCCAATCTCAATGTGTATTTCAATATGCTATCAAACTAACAAGCCATCATTTTTATACTCACCTCTGCATCTGTCTTGTGTGCTCCATGGGCGACCTTGCTTGATTTGTTTGTGGGGCTGGATGTTAAGATTCGGCTGAGACTGTGAATAGGACTGCGATTGGGGACGGGAAATAGAGTCCGGAACACGTGTTGAACCTAGAGTCCCAGACCCAGGTGAAGATGACTCCTGGGTAGGCTGGGTCAGGCTTAATGGCGAGGCAGTGGGGAATGAGGGTGAAGAGACACTTGTGGCAGATGTGGTTGATATAGAAAGGACAGGAGTAACCTCTTGAAGGTTGCTGTTTGGAAGAAATTGCGAATCATGGGCTTGTTGTGTTGTCGGGCAGGTAGGGGAAAGTGTAGGGGTGGTGTGGCATATGGGTAGTGAAGACTGTGGCTCATCTAAGACGACAGGTTGGGATTCCTGCACAGGTGTGGGAAGATCATCCTCTGGTTCTGTGGAGGCAGGCTGAGTGGATGATGAGGAATCAGGAGATGTTGAAGTAGAAAATGGAGTCGCAGAGTAAGATACGATATCCTGGTTAGGTGGGTTGTGGCCAGTAACTATGTTGTTGTCATTAATGTCCACTGTGATTTCTCTCAGACTATCAGATAGTGGTCTGTTATCAAGCACTTCCTGTTTCTGATCTAATTCTTGGTTCATTGCCACCACAACGTTGAGGTTGTCTGCAGTATGACTGGTAGAATTGCAGTGTCCATTGTTTGGACTTTTGACATCAGAGCTAGTACTATAATCCCCTTGCATCTGTGAAACAGATTTGGTTTTGTCTGTCACAGATGTCGTCTGCTGACAGTCCGAAGATGATGCTTTGTTGTTTGCCTTTTGGTCTGTCTTAATTTTAGAATTGTCTGTACCACCCCTTGACCATCCATCTGCTGTAGTATTTAATGGAACAGAGGGTTTATTTTGATCATCAACAGATTCAGGGCTGGAGTCAGCATGGCAGCCTATCTGGGATGCCCTGTGTTTGTTCTGCTTTCCTCTCCTACCTTTCTTAGCAGCAATTGGTATATCTGTGCAAAGTTCCCCCTTAGGTGTATAACACGAAAAGTGCTCTGGAATATTCTGTGCAGGGGAGGTTTTTCTTTCTTTGTTGTTCTTGTTATCTTTCTTTTCACGTCTCTCTTTTGCTTTCTTTCCTGCTTTTTGCTCTTCATCTTCTTCCCCTGAGTTACAAACAACACACTGCTGTCCTCTAAAGGCATCTTTAGTCTTTGGTTCATCAACAAGTCTGTCAATTACAGGACTGACATCCCTTTTTCTTTGGCCTTCAGTCTGAGGCTCCACCATCTCTAGTTCTGAATGTAAACCAATGTTTTCCATCTTGTCTTGAGAAGCTCTACTGGGTCTGGATCCATTAGATTTACATTTTGGAGTAAAGGAACCAAAGGATCCGTGTAGCAAAGGCAATGCATTATTACTCTCTGGAGTGATTGTCTGACTCTCTGGACTAGTATGAGATCTTGACTTGGTTTGATCTGGTGATCTGGGCTGTTGGTTTGTTACGGCTTTGTCCACATGAGTTTCAGCTAATGAAACTGAGATGCTACAGATAGCTTCTTTTGACGATTGTGCTGTGTCTGATGTCTGGTTTGTGGAGCTGTCTGTTGGTTCTTCATCAGGAATTGTATCAGGAACCTGAGGTGGCAACTCTTCAAGTGGAATATTAGACACAGACTCTCTAACACTGAAATTCACACTCTGAGGTCTTACTTCCTCTGATAGAGCATTCAGATTTCCACATACTTCCAATGAGTCAAAGGCAGAGTCATTGTTATTGTTAGAATTCCTCCAAGTGTCTTGCATTTGTCTGTCTGTGTTATCTCCATCATTGTCTGGATTTAGATTACTGACATCATCCTCTGGAAATCTGGAGCTTCCATCCTCTCCTCCACCTGCTTCTGAGATCTCCTCGATGGACTTCCAATGGGCCAAGTTGGACTCAGTGGCTCCCTCTCCTACCAATTCTTCATCTGCCATCCGGTCCTTCTTTCCACACAGATTGTTGTTATCTTCTTCATCCAGAACAGAACCCAGAACATTGTCATAATTTCTGCACACTTCACTGTTCATGTTAGGAACCACGGCTGTCTGTGTGCTTTGGCCCTCTGCATCACACATGAGCAGACTCTCTGCATCTAACTCATATTTCTTCCCCAGAGACAGAGAGAGAGATTCCCCTGCTCCCCAGACACCAAACTCAGCACCTGATCCTAATCCTGGACCAAACCCCAGCCCCATTCTGCCGTCACGCCAGGCCTCAGCTCCAGGGCCCATTCCTCTGCTTGTGTCTGTTTCTGAGTTTTCCCTTTTGGGTGAGATGGCAAGGGGGGAGTGAGGGGATCCAACAGCTCCCAGCGTCCCCTCGTCAGTACTCAGGGTGTTTTCCCTCAGGTTGTCCTGGGCAGAGTCACTGGGGCAGTGTTCAGGGGTCAGGACAAGATTGTCAGCAAGTTCTGAGATGATCTCAGGAGAGGCAGAAAGAGGGATATTACTGGGGTTGGGATTTGGGTCTTTAGGACAGGAGAGAAGAAGAACACCTTTATTCAAGTCATTGGTAGCAGTGGCCATATTCAGAGAGGGAGCAGAATCAATGCTTCTACTTTCCACACTCACAGGCTCAGCTGAGGCATTGCCATTCTTCTGGTCAAGATCAATTTCAGACTCCCTGTGCACACTGGACCTACACATGGCCTCTGCCCCCCCAGGAACATCAGCTTTATTGGCAAATGACTTTGATAACGCAAGACGACTTGCTCCAACTGCCTTGTGGCTTTCTGGCTGATAATGACGAGGCTTGATGAGCAATTTGAAAGAGTCTCTTTCTGGTTCTTCTGTGGGTTCTTCCCCAGAACAATCATCACTCTGTTTCAACGTGGTATCTGTCATGTGGGGATTTTTCTCAACCAGCTCTTCCGCAGGAACTGAACTGTTAAGGTCTGTTGTCTCCTGCATGGGAGTGTCAGAGATGTGGAAATCGGCAGCAGGGTCAGGTGGAGCATGAATGACAACAGCAGTGGGGGAAGGGTTAAATTGAGGGCTGTCTTTAGGCTGCTCAAGGGGGGTGGAAGAACCAGAGATATCCATCATCTCACTCTCAATCCCACTCTCATCCAGGTTGCTGGAGGACTCTGGTTGAGGATAAATTGCTTCTGAACGACTGCACGGTTTCTGCTGATCAACTGGTTTGTCCGGGGTCACTTGCATGTGAAATGGTTTTGTCTGATGAATTTCACTGGTAGATTCCTGTTCAGAATCAAACTGTGGTTCACTGGGTTTAGAGCCATCCACAGGTTTGGTTTCTGTAATGTCGCCTCCGGGGTGGGCAACAATTGCTTCAGAAAGACAGGTGGTTAGGGGATGATCTACTAGTGTGTCTGTGCTCAGTTGTGTGTGCAAAGGTTCAGTTTGACCTGTTTCAGTGGTAGACCCATGTTCAGGTTCTGGTTGGGTTTCAGTTGGATGAGGTACATCTACTGGTTCTAGTGATTGTGCATGTCTCTCAGTGCCGTATAAACCTTCCTCTTCCTCTCCATTATAGGAGGCTGAATCTAATGAGTCATCTGTATCGTCTTGGAAACAGAAGGATTCGTCCAACCCATCATTGATAGATGTCTCTGAAAGTGAATGAAGGAAGGATGCTGAGCTGTCCTCTTCTGTAGGATCCTGCACTGCTTTGATAACACACTCCTCATCATCGTCTTCCTGCACTTTCTCATCTTCCTCCTCCTCCTCCTCTTCTACCACTTTCACCTCCACCTTAGCTTCCTCACCTGCCTCATCATGGTGGTCACTGACATCATCATTATTTTCATCATCACCATCAGCAGCAACATTAGCATCGCAATCATCATCATCATCATCATCATCATCATCATAATCATAATCATCATCATCTTCATCATCGTCATCTTCAACATCTGCCTCCTCCTCTCCTGCTCCATAGGCATTAACATCCTTTCCTTCATTTCTGTCATTAACTTCTATTTCATTCTCTTCTTCTGTTGGGAAGAGGGTGATTTCCATTGAATCAGCCTTAAAGATAAGACTGGTGTGAAGGGGGAAGGAGATTAGGGAGGCAGGGATCATCCTTTCCTCCTCTGGTATATCATCGCCACAAGCTGACTGGGAGAACATGAAAGAACTGGGACCAAGCCTACCAAAGGCTCCAGGGCAGAAGGCATCCAGGGGGATGACAGGTGAGTCAGGGCTAAGACTAGATGAGGCCATGGTCATGTTCTCTGTATCGGGAGTCAAGGCAGTGGAGGGTAGTTCTGAATTGTCATCCATCTGTCCATAATTTTCCTGGGATATACATGCCTCCAGTTGCAGTTTCAGGCCTGGCTGCATGGGTCTAGAGTACTCTGCTCGCCCTGCAATGGCTTCTTCCAGCGGGCAGAGTGAACTTTCAGACTCTCCACCATCCTCCTGGGAGTCACTGCTATGGCTGCTGCTGCTCCTCAGAGGGGAAGTATCATCAGTCACCCAGCAAGGACGACAACTTTCTCTGGAAATCTTGATCTCTTCCCCTTTTAGAGCCTCATCCTCCTCCAGGATCACTGTCCCTGTTATACCTATTCGTGAATTCATGACAAACTCCTCAGGACGGTATAAGCAGAAGTCCCCTGCTCTTTCCTCCTCCCGCTCTGGACCTGCTCGTCCCTTTTCCTCCCCAACTTCATCTCCAATTTCTGATAAGGAGCCCACAAAACAAGCAGGGGCCTCCTGTGCTTCTTCAGTGAGAAGCAAGTTGGGAGAAGTGGAGGGGGAAGTGGAAGACGTGTAAGAGGAGGTCCAGCTGCCTCCCTCCGCTGTGATGTAAGAGCCAGAGGGTGAGGTGAGAGGGGAGCAGAGGTCCTCACTGTCCGAGGGAGAGCCAGGGGAGAGTGGGCAGGCTGGAGAGCCAGGATATGAATGATGTTTAAGGTGCGAAGTGCGGGAAGCCATCTTGATTGGGGTGGAAGGGGCAGTATAGTACAGATCAGGGTCAAGAGATGAGGGCACACCCACTCGTAGTGGGTCAACAGTATAGGCAGGTTCAGAGAAGGACAAAGCAACTGGACAGGCCAGCTCAGAAAAAGAGAGGGAAGGCACTTCGTCTTGAGAAAGGGTTTGACCATCTTCCTTGTTGTCTATCAAATTGTCATCTGTTGTGATTGGCTCTGGCGATGATGAGGAGGGGCATACGGGGTTTTGAAAAGGGGAAGGGAGTACGGTTGGGGGCTGCAAAGGGTCTTTTTGTAGGTCCTGTTGCTTTTGAGGATTATGGACTCGGCTTTCCTCTTTGTTGGTTTCCAGCCGGGCCTCTTTTGCTTGTGACTGAGGATCTGAAATGCTCGGGATACCTGGCAAAGGGATAGCCTGACCACTTGGCCCAACCAGGGGTTTCCCTTTCTGGATCTCTGTTGTTTTGAGCAGTGTCTCCTGACCCATCACAACCCTTGTGTCAATAGTCTGTGGCTCTTGGTAATCACTCTCCACCTCAGAACCAGTCAGCACCTGGAATAACACATTATACACATTATTTTACACATGCATATAAAAGTTGGTATTAGTACACTGAAATATTCCAGGTAGCATATCTGTTTTAAAATATCAAACATGCTCTTCAGCACATAACACACACCTTGATTCTTTCCATTTTAACAGGGACATGGCGGCCACATGGTCCATGGCCACCTAGCTTTCCAGATAATCTGGGTGTGTTGTTGCGATGGTCAGAGCCTTCAGGCTGAGGTCTTGGAGTACCAGAGGAGCTAGGCGTGGCATGAAATATCCGGGGTCCAAATGGAGAAGTGCATGCTGGGAGAAGCTTCTGAGGAGTACTGGGAGAAGGGCTAGAACCACTGTCGCTAGGGGAGGAGCCACTGTCACTAGGGGTGGAGTCAGTAGACGGGTGTCTGGTCATGTCTGAAAAACAGAAAAAGCAAAATGTCACACCAGTTTGAAATAAGGAAAAGGAGCAGTTGCAAAATTTGAACTGTGGCAATGAAGTAAAAAAGAAATTCAATAAACTGAGCTGACTAAATTATCTCAGTACCACAACACTAGACTTGATGTGGAAGGCTATGCCTCCTTCAGTGTACAATAATAGTCTTTTTATCTCTTCGGTTGAACTTTACTTTTCTTCTCCCACACATTAACTCAGAGTGCGCTACAAAAAATGCCACCTAAATGCCAGTCAGTAGATTAAACATCCCTCATCTCTTTATGCTACTCTGACACTGCAAAAGGCTTTGGACAGCAAAACAATCAGGATTCAATCAGCAAGATTGAAAACATAGAGTATTAGCAGGCAGTTTTAGGAATGTGTGTGTGTGTGTGTGTGTGTGTGTGTGTGTGTGTGTGTGTGTGTGTGTGTGCGCGCTGATGTTCTTCAGGTGAGGTCTTCTCTTTTCCATAATCC
>OMLP01000288.1:60683-76861 GCA_900302685.1 Spondyliosoma cantharus | reverse complement strand
CAATACATATTTTCCTTTTTCTTAAAGAATTCTCGTATTCTTCTACAACAGATGCATAAAATTCTACATAGCAACTGGGACATAATCTAGTATATTCATTAAAATGTGTAGAACATGCATATGTTTCTAGCCCACCAGACATATTTGTGGTTCCTATTTCAATTTAATAGGACGATAATGTATAAGTTTTTCGGAACTGTTAAAATGCCACAACACAGTCTTGATGAAGTGCCAGTCGTAAAATGTACAGCTGTGTATAGGATGAGGGATATTTAATAAAACCTACAGAGTCCAGTTATTACAAATGACTCTTTTTAATGGCGGACTTGTGGTAAATTAGCAGAAAAGCTTTGGTTAACTAGAGTCTGGATTTTTTTATGTTGTGACTCTGAAGGCAGTTTTATGTTTTCTAAAAGTGAAGTTTTTTCCTATAGCTAGTTTCAACAAACTAACCTTCATAATGACTTTATGTTCCTGAGGGATTTTCAAAACAAGAAAACGGTATGTTTGTCACTGTTTACTATTTGATCATCAAAGTAAATCTTGTGGACTGGAGTAAAAACTGTGCAGTGACACTCACAGTCATTTAAAGTAAGGCCATTTTGTTTCACAGGACTCTCTGTATGGATTTAACAAGAGGTAAACACAGACAGAAAGTCACTCCCCGAGAAGTGTGCAAACACACAACCGCTCCTTCTCTCCAGGGGTTGTGACTAAGAGAATCCCACCCTCTGACTTCCTGTTTGTCAGAAGCGTTCGAGTCCCCATATATAATGCATCCATGGTCCTCCTGTTGCCTCAGCACTGTCTGGACTGCTCCATGACATGCCAGGAGGTTAACCTCTCCCAATATATATGGTGGGTGGTGTCAAGGATGGGCTAGACTTGAGCAAACAAAGACTGAGCTGCAAAAGCCTCCTGCTGTTTTACACGGCTCCCATGGGGGATCATTCCTCAGTCTTTCTCTGATGTTTTACTGATCTTGACCTTAGTTCACTCCTTAATTGAAGACATATTAGTTTAAATAATTGGGGCAAATGCCTTAAAGATGACAGCGCTACCTATCCGGATTGTGAGGGATTTGTTTTTTAGCCTGTGCATACTCTCCAGTCTCTTAGCTCACATTTGATCCGTGCAAATATCTTACAAATACTATCATCGCATTGGAGCTCAGATGCTTTTTCAGTTCTTTAAAAAAAATATTGAGGGACCATCTGGAGGTAGAAAGCGACATCTCACTTGGGTCCAGAGAGTTTTATTGTACTCGTACCTCAGGGCAAGAGGTCCTAATAAACAGATCCTTGACTTACAGAATGTGAAAACCATTATATAATAACACATGAACGTTTGTGACCCAAAACTGTCAGGAACAACACATGAATGGTGCAAAAGGGAAACTGATGTCATCCTTTCTGCTGTGATTTTAGGGTCTTTTTGTGGCTAGGCAATTGTTAGAAAAAAGAAAACTCATTTTGATTCGCTCCCAAGCCGCAGAGCAACAGCATGTGGCGTTTGAGGGGAATCGGTTGTGGTATAGCAGATGGCACACATGTGTGGTGTAAAGCCAATCTCAATACACTGTAACTTGCATTTAATGCTTTAGAGTTACATAACTCGTAGCGGCACAATGCTCTAATGTGAAATGTATGGGCAGAGATTCCTCAGCCTTAACCCCGACCCGTACTGTAAACGCCCACACTTTGCTCCGACTCTACCACAGAGGAGCTCTCTCAGTAAGCAAAGCAGAGCTGAGTCCAGAATAAGCCTTATAAGGAAATTAAAATAAAACCTAGCTGGGTCATAGCCGGTATAGTAAACACTATTCAAATCCTGGAAAAATAAATATGCAAGTCCTGTCAGAAGTGTTCAGAGTTGCAGGTAACACCCATGCTGACTGCAGAGATTCATCACAGACACTTTCAATTTCAAGTGAAAGTTCTGTGACCGTCTAACCGATACAGTTTATTCTGCATGCAAATTCTGCACTGATTACATTTTTGGAGACTCTTTATCTTTTAGGAGTTGACTGATATGTTTTTTCACATGCAGATAATCACAGTTAGTAAGGAGACCCGCCCTAATCAGTCCTACTCGATAATTTTGATTAGTACTTAACTTCAGTATTCCCCCTCTCTGCTACTTTATACTTCAACCTCACTTCATTTTGGAAGCAAATATTCTCCTTTCTACTTCACATTTATGTGATAACTTTACTTTCTAGTTACTTTGCATCCAGATTGTGGATACTTTATTATTATTTGTTGTAAGAGACAAAGTAGAACATCTTTGATGAAAAAAACAAAACACTGATTCCAATTACAGCTGTCATGATATCAGTTTTCACTACACACTACAATAACGATATTATTGTCATATCATTAAAACAATTTAAAGGTGCAATATGTGCACTAGCACATATAACTAGCTAATGACTGCAGCAGTTACTCTGGTCATATGCTGCCCCCCATTCGTTTGGAGTATGAATTCGACAGGTGGCCAATTCTTACATACTGCACCTTTAAATAAAAACGATAGTGGTCAGATGTATCTTTAACTTTGTCCATTATGCGTTTTGTCTCCTTTTCGTTGAAAGAGTTACTCAAAATACAATTGCAGGGAAGTGGCATCTGCAACCGTAACAGCTCAAAAGCGGACAAAAAGCACAATTACACTGAATGCATTTTTCTGTTTTATGGCAGCTGGCTACCAGAGTAGAGGAGAATTACTGCCACCTGTTATGACAAAAGCAAGAACAGAAAGAAATGGAACTGACTGAAGAGGTGTTCTGTGCTGGGCTGATAATCAGTTGAGTTGTGTGTGGCACATAGTCTCTCCAGTAAACGTTTTACTAACATGTGACTCTGAAGAATGAATTCACCACAGGACAAGATAACTTTTGTCATGGCTTCAAACTAATTCCAGTTCACATGTTCTCTGTCAAATACACAACCAGCCGGAAAAAGTGCATACCTTCTGTACCATAAAATGTGTGCTCCAGCCCTCCTCCACATATTTTTGTTATGCTACATATTTTGCTTACACACACACACACACACACACACACACAGGTCCACAACAATTTCAACCTTCTCTGAGCAAAGCATTATCTACTTTCTTGTTGGAACTTTTAAATGTCTCTACAAAAATAGTTGCTTAAAGCATAACTATTTGTAGGGTGTGTGTGTGTGTGTGTGTGTGTGTGTGTGTGTGTGTGTGTGCTCTATAAAGATAGCAACAGTTAACCGGTGTGAGCCTTCAGCTGCTCTCTGCTGCTATTATGAGTGTTAAGGTCCCAGGGCAACGATCGTCTGCTCAGACATGAGGGTGAAACATTCTCTTTTTTTCAGAGGCAGGTGGTCCTCAGATCTCTGATGAGCCTGTGCCTGACAGACTTAACTCCTGCAGCACTGACAGCAGCCAGTGCTGGGTGGTGGGTGATGATGTGTGCAGGATGTGATAACTTTCCATTTGTCCCCTTCTCAGACACCATGTCTACATCATGCAGTGTCTCAGACTTAGTGTAAGTTTGCCCTCCTCAGTAAGTTATTGAAGTGTTTAGCATAAACACCCATATTAACAATAATGCAACTTTAACTATTCTATCAAATTGCAAACAGTTCAAAATAAAGTAGTCATATCACAACTTACCTTGAGCCATGATCTCTTCTGTGGTCTTTGACTGAACTGTGTTCTCAGTGATTCTCCTGCTCAGAGGGAAGATTTGTGTCCCCCTCGTTGCAAGCTCGCTCCTATTTGTAGTCCTCCTCGTGCCGGTTCCAGTCAGCGTGACGGTGGGCGTGACGGGTGACGCTCCCCTAAACAGAACGCACCCTCTCTGTGAGGGTGTGCACGCGTATGTCTGGATCCAGCGAACCGTGATTCATGAGACTATACGGTTAATGTTGTAAAGCTATGGCGTAGTTTCCAGAGAATAAGATGACGGACTGAGATGGCAAACGTTGAGCAATGAGCAGGACATGGCAAAGATAAAAAACAAATCCAGAACATCCAGAAACTGTTGTTGAGATAAAACAACACATGCAGCTATTAGTTAGCACGGGGTGAAGAGACATACGCAGGTTAATAGGTAATACACAGTTTTACTATGCAGTACTGTTGGCTTCAGAAGTGTAAGACGACACTGACATGCACTAAGTATTGTTAAATTATAGTGTCAACCGGTGACGTTTGCAATAAAATGAATAAATGCTACAAACAAAAGGTGTTGTCTGTGTATTGGCAGCCTGTAACATCAGAGCCGCAGTCCTGCTCCGACTGCAGTCAGCTACAGTCAGCAGCTGTTGTAGGAAATCATAGATGTAGCCTATGTAGAAAAAAGAAAGGCTTAATCCTAAATGTAACAATTCAACCAAAAACAAAAATTCAGTCATTATCTACTGTCAGGGTTGGGAGCAGTTATTAATCAGACTGCCTGTTCAGTAGTCGGTAAAGTGATCAATATAATAAGTATCTCAATATCAAAGTAATGTAACTGTCCATTACTTTTGGATATCCTTGATACCAAATATGCAAATAAAGGTTGAGAGGAGAGAAATATCAATAAGATTACTTTTTTTGATAATGATAGTGTTCAGTCGACTCATGCTGCAAACTATCATGTCATTCTTTACGTCATAACTTTACGTCAGTAATCTCTATTTAATGAATGTGTCCTATTTTTCTGTATCTTCACTGGTAGACAGTTACCTTTTTTTTGTTTATTTCCTGATTACTTAATTCCATTATACAGTATGTATGCCATTACTCCCCAAGCCTGCTCACCCCTGTGTGTAGTGAGTGTGAAGTCAGTCCACAAAACATTTCTGGTGTTTCGCAGCAAAACGGCGTTGCAGCAACTGAAGTAACTGGGGACCTATTTAAAAACATAAAACAAACAGTGGAAAACAAACATGAAATGGCTCCATACAGGTCACCCTGCGCAGTCCAAGTCTCTAGAAGCTATAAACACCTTTTTTAAGATGAAATCTTTAGTGCAGCTGCTAGTGACAAGCTCGACTGAACATTGTAAGTGTAAATACTTTTTTGGGGAATGTTCTGTTCATTTTAAAACAAGTTCCCCTGTACTTGAACCTGCACAGAATGCTGCAATGCTTTTTTTGCTGTGAAAGTTCAGAAAGGTTTTGTGAACTTCAGCACGTCACCCAACTTTCCATCTGCACAAGAATGAGAAGATAATGACCGATCTTTCATTTTTGGGTGAACTGTTGTTTTTAAGAATGGATTGAATATATTTTAAACGTCATCTGTTGATCCCAGCTGCCTTACAGACAATAAGATACTGTAACTTCTGCATGCCTTGTGTAAACAAACCCCATTTTGGGCTGCATCAGAGTCGATGCGCCACAGAGAAAATTTGCACTGGTACACGATGATGTCAAAAGAGAGGTATGCACTTCCAAAAGTTCCACAAAAGGACAAATTGTACTACAGCGCTCAACATATACTGGCATAAAACAGGGACCCTTAATGCATCAAAAATGCTGAAAAAATAAAATAGCCAATATTGAATTTTGTAATCACACAGTATGAAGCCAGTCATATGGTTTGAAGCACTCTGGGCAGGCTAGTATTAAGTACAAACAAGAGTCTTGGCTACAGAGTGGGGTATTACATCAGCAATCCAGTGATTAACAGAGCTCTGTCCAAACCCACACAGTGGAAATGAATGAGTGCCTTTGCCAGGGCAGGCTCGGCTGCTTCAGGGAAACTGTGACATCTATCACCTTAACTCACTTCCAGATTAAACTATAAATGTGTGGATGTTATAAAGAGAAAAAAAAGAGGAGTCAGATTCAAAATTGAAATGACAGCAAGAGAACAATCGTAAAAATCTGACAATATAGGGAAACAGAATATTTATTGTAAAAAAAATGCACTTAAAATAGGTCTAGGAAGACAAGCACATTATTGCTGAATGATAATAAATGCGCACTGTATCGGGAGAGGAGATGTTTCTTTTCAGGCAGCTGATGTTACACCAACAGGGATGAAACATACAGAACAAATGTCCTATATGGCAGTTGGGCTTGTCCAGATCCTGATTTCACAAGTATTCCTGCGTAGAAGTCTTAAAGAAATTTCCATAAAATAGTGAAAAGGGAAGTTTCCATTTTACAGAAGGAGCCACCTGTTATGAGGCAATCAGCATTAGATTGCTTGCTCATTGTTACACTAAATGTCTGATACAGCATATTACAGCTTGACCTCTACATTTATTATGTACCCTTTTTATTAAATAAGCATTGTAAATCTCATCTCAACATGAAGTGGGGAGTGATTTATAACTTTTCTTATGAAAGACTCTCGGAAAACATGAATGATATTCTGATAGCTTTTTGTTTTCATTCAATCAGGAAAAACGACTACCAGTAGTTACAGGATATGTTATATCTGTGTTGTATGGCAGTTTCTCAACCTATCTGACTATTTGGCAAATTCAAATTAAAGACAGACCGTTGCCTCTGACTGTAAGCATGTTGGTTAAGTTTATTGTGATGCAAGTAAAAACAAAAAACAAAAGCCAACATAAGAGATTCATCATTACTGCAAATATTTTGTATTCCAAATAGAAAGCCATTCAACAGTTACATAAGTCAATCTTCATACAAGTAGCACATTAGTTTATACAATACTGTTAATTCAAAGAAAAGATGGATGTGTTTTATCTTCAGAGGAAACAAGTAAGACACTTATGTTGTAATTACGTTTGATACATCTGTACAAAAGGCAACACATTTAGGACAAAAAAAGGCGCCATTATGTTTCATTCTACCTGGGCAATTCATCACAAGATTGTATTAAATGCAGCTGGGAGGCATATTGTCTGCACATTTGATCTCACCAGGATTATTTAGTCAAAGAATGTGACTAAATAATCCAAGTGAGATCAAATGTGCAGACCGAAGTAAAGCTATGAAAACTAGACTGATTTACAGTACACTGCCAAATATGCATTTCAGAATGTATCACTGTTTAAGTTCAAAATACAGTACATTTTTCTGCACTACTGTATTAGTGGTGAGATTTAGATCTATTTACAGAGTGGTAATGGATTACATCAACAGCTGGTATAAAAAGTTGTCAATTTAAATATTTTAATCTTCAATGCTGACACCGACAGATGACTCCTGTCTTCTCTCGGGTTGCCTCCAAATCTGTAGGAGAAAAATCTTAAATCTTAAATCTTTAGCTTTTCCTTTCCAATGTGGAACAGTTTAATATTCACATACATATAGTAACTATTGCAACATTGTACTCACCTTGTACTGTATTACACAGGTCAAACCTCAGTGGACTTTCCAACCTAAGAGAGTAAAAGAGAGGATTAAAAAAAAAACATTGTGATAAAAGGAGGGCAGAGATGGTGATGATTGAATTTGTGGGTAATTTACTTCCAGGCACTTACTTACTTAGCTTTACTAATGTTTTTGACCTCATGAACAATTACTCAATTAGTGGTTTCGAGCTTTGTACTGTACCTTGCCACAGGACACATCTTTGGCCTGGTGTTGTGGTTTGGGTTTGGGCTTGGGTGCAACGGGTGGTGGGGTTTTTTCTGGGGATCCTGCCAAAGCATTTGGTTTGTGGAAGACTGCAGAGGGTTCAGCTCCATGGGCAGGCGCTGCCTCCTTCACGGTGATTGTGGAGGCACAGACCGAGGAGGTGTCCTCCGCTTCTCCTCCGATGGCAGAGTGGTAGCTGTGACCGGAACTGCTGAAGCCACTCACACTCTCTCCTGATGACTCGGAGCTGTCCACTGGAACAAAGAGAAGACTTGATTACGTACATGATCGATGGACAGATTAGAGAAATGTCTTTAATTTCTTAACTAAAGCCGAGGTCTAAACACTGTATCAGCAAACACAAACAACTCTACATAAATGTCTTTGGATGCCTTTGAAGATCATGACCCAAATCTCTGACCTTGACCTTTCTAAAACTGTCTTCAGGCTTGTAATATAATACACAGCAACCTCAGTGAAGCTGTTCAGTGGCCAGTAACACACCAACCTGGTAAATGTAGGTTCCTGGGTGTAGTATTGCATCTAATCCTCTAGTCCATTTTCAATTAATTATAAGCAAAATTATTATCATACATGGATTAAGAACACAGTTGCTTCATTTTACACACTTCACTCACATAATAAGTTCTGACTGCCGCTCTCGGGGTCCAAGTCGTCCTCCTCCAGAGCGCCAGGAGGAGACACATATCCTCCAAGGCCTCCCGAAACCACCCGCCGCTTTGGCCCACACATGTATCCCACGGGGGACAGGGATCCCCTTCCTGAGGACGAGGAGGAAGACGCACTGCTTCCCGAACCAACAGATTTTGGCCGCCCTCCGTGGAGGCCATCCTGTGAGCCATGAGAACTCGCAGAGGACGGCACCTTATTTTCTGCAGAGAGAAGTTGAGATTCAGTTTGATGAGAGGGAGTGTCACAATACCAAAATGACTAAAATACTCAAACTGAGGAATAAATAAATACGTCTGTTTTACCTCTTCCCATCAGTACATAGTTGACGGCTCTGTCACTGATAGCTGCATCACTGGGCTGGATGTCCATGAAAGGCTTGTTTCCAATACCCATGAACACTCTCTCCTGCATACGGACCTCTACATAACACACACATGTAATCATTAGCTTGGAAATATTTCAAATGTTAGACATTCAGACATTCAGACAAAGGTTGATGGTGCAGGCAGCTCATCACATTAAAGGAGAATTCTGGTATTTTTTAAACCTGGGCCCTGCATCTTTTGGTTTGCTGTATAGATGACTAATGGGTAAAAAAAGGTATTGGAATGGGTCCAGTGAATCCCCTCAGCCAGCAGCTGGGCTGTAATGGCTGCATTGTTATTCTTTTGGGCAACACCACCTGTCAAAGTACGTCCGCTGAAAGTGTCTGTTTCTACCACTGTCATGCTTACGTTGTTATTCTCAGTGTCTGACAACGTTATGGAATGGATCCCAACAGAGATAGAACTTTTTAAGGTAAAATCCTTTTTCGTTAACCAGAAACAGCTGCTATCTCGCTTTCGCCAAGTCCACAAGACATATTTTGGCTCTACATGCTATTTTGCCCCTCTGCTTCTGTGACGTCCATCCCTCCCCATTCCAGATATTTTCACTGTCGATGTGTTTTTTTACCTCTGTTGTGTACAGCTTGTTCCCACAGAATTCGCTCCAGGTCCTTGGTCCAGGCACTCTTCACCTCCCGGCTGACTGCTTGAAGTGTGTACGTGTCCTGGGTTTTCCTTTTCCTGAACCAGATCTCGAAACACAGGCCAGTGTCACCACTGTTTTGGGTCAGGCCTATGTCTGACGTCTAAATATACACAAAGACAAACAGATCATGTAAGATGGCAGTTTTGTATACAGCAAGGAGTTTGAGGCAAATGTGTGAAAAGACAGATATGAGTCCAAGACTATTGTAATTGGGCTTGTAGAGTGTGAATAAAGTGTGTTAGAAGGCCTACTAAAGTGCTAGATAGGCTCTTGGATATCTAATTGCTAAGTGAATCTCCCGAGCCTAAGGACCAGTCCTTTTCCATCCTCAACATATTTTTTTCTTTAAAGCTTTTTACAATAATAATGTCCATTGTCTGACATGGGATCAAATGTCTCGTCCTCCCTTACATTTCTTTGTTATGGAAAGTTTCCTTAAGTCCTGACAGACACTGGAAAACTGCCTCTGTAAATGAGTTTTTCAAGAGAAAAGTGAAGTCAGTGGCTGATGACCTTGTTCTGACTTGTTAAAAGGAAGTGACAGGAGTGTTCTGGCGTTGCATCACACTTCTATTCACTGGTACTTCTGGTGAATTTTTACGCAGCTGAACTGCATGTGTCTTTTGCGTGTATGGTGGCAATATGCGAACCTTGAATGACTGTTTGTAGATGTATGTGTCATTGCCTACGTCAGTCTTCCTGGTCTTGCTAAAGAGGACGAGTTCTTGAAATAGGAAAATGTGGCGGAAACATTTTTTCTTCCTGAATGTTACCAAGAACTCGTCCTGACGAATCAGCTGGCCCTGCTCCTTCAGATTAACCTGTGGCACAGAAAAGGAGAAGTTAAGTGGAAAATGAGAGTGACGTACTGTATGGAGCAATAATGCAACACAGTATGCAGATTTTGCCACTACGCCGAACATCATATTATACAATGTAATATTAAACATATGTACTTTGAGTGCAAGAAAGTTCTTAAACAAAATTCCTAAGACTCCGGCTCCTCAAGCTCTGCTCTACAGATAATGTAGCTCCAGGTCGTCGTCCCACACACAGCGCCTCCCTTTACATTCCATGGAAAAGGGGGGTTACTCATGATTTACCGCACAAAGCCAAATATGCTTTAATGGTTGATGAATGTTTCCATTCTTCACCCTCACTGCACATAGTCCCTAAAATAAATGATCTTAAAGTCTTGCCTGTACCTGTTTATTTCCTCTCCTTTCCCAATAACAGTGATCCCACTGTTGATCAATGCCGGATTAGAGGGGGATAAGTCATTCTTATCACAATACATTGAACACTGTATCTATACAGTGTGTGCATATACTGTATATGAAACATGAACTCCTCCTTTCTTATAATCTTGCTTGATATTTTCAAAGTTAAAGAAACCATCAGTCTTACGTCACAGTGGTGGATGGCGTCCATGGCCAGCAGGTTGTTGCCGTGGCGGAGCTGGAATTGGATGACCTCCAAGGCAGCCTTGACCTCAGCCATCTCTCGTGTTTGTCCCGGACCACACTCCCTCCACATGTCCTGCAGCAGCAGGCTGTACTTACTGATCCGCTGCACGGGCTTCAGCAGGTACGACCACAGGTCCATCTTATCCCCAAGCGTCAGCTGCTTTTGCTGGTGTATGAGGAGAGAAAAATATACTGCTAAAGCTGTAAGAATAAAGCTAAAGCTGAGCTTGGGATCTCCCTAATGTTTAAGGTGCAGTATGTAAGAACAGTAACAGCTAACTGCCACTAACTAAAGCTGCCGTAAACTAGTTAGCTTAGTTAGCCAAGCAGCTAGCGGTGCAGACTTGCATTTTGGAGCACTGGAGGTGTGTAAGTGTTTACACCCCTAGCACAGAAGCTCTGGACTCAGATGGGACAGGACTAGCTGGTTAGCATGCTAACTTAAGTAGATACGTACTAACATCAAAACAGTTTTTTTTTTTTCACATTCTGTCGATAGCTTTAGTTTTTAATTCTGAATGTTTTCAACTCATTTCTTACACATTGCACCCTTTATAACGTAACCCTTTAGGTGGACATACAGGAATTCATCCATCAGTATGAAAAATGTAATGTTACAATTACAAGACAGCAATATGAATGAGCATCATTATTTGGTCTTCTAAAAAAAAATAACACTAGCACACTAGCAGAGAGGGAGTGAGTTGGATGATTTTTTATGTTTTTTTTTGCCATGACATTTTTGCTTTGTGTACTGCCATGAAATTTGGTGCAGATATTGATGTTCCCTACATAATTTATTATTATTATTATGAATATCTTAAGATAACACTTTTGATTGAATGTTGTCATGCTAACACATGAAACAAAGATGGTTAACATGACTTATTAAACATGAGCATGTTGGCATTGTCTACAGCCTCGCCATGCTGCTAGCATGGCTACATACTCTGATCTTGTTCAAATAAACCATCTCTCCTCTTCTTGCTTAACAAAATTCATGCTGTGGTTTTGAGAAGAGAAATGAGGGAAGGAGGAGCAAAGGGAGGCCAGCAGCAGTTCTCACCTTAAAGAAAGCCTGTCCATGATTGATGAGAAGACTATCAGACTGCGGTTTGTTCTTGCTGTAAAGGGCATACAAAGCAAAGCTCTCTCTCTGAAATAAAAGGAATAATTAAAGACCGTTAGTCATCATCTTTAATCACCCCCACACATTCCCTTTGTTTTGTTTAGTGATAAAACTGAAGCTGCTGATTTCTCGGAAGCTTAGCCATGACACATCTGGAAGGGCTTTTCTTGGCAAATCGATTTCGACTATCGCAGTTTTGGAGGAAAACAGGAAACCACTCTAGGCAAAACACAGACCCACATCTGTCTAAGCCTCATTGTGTCTTGGAAAACTACAATTACTCAGGTTAGAGAAACAGTATTTGCAAATTGACTATCGTCTGATCAAGATTGAACTCTAATTCATATTCAATACAATTGTGCACGGTCAATAATACATGTGGCACCTACATGTCGTAGGAAGCAGCGTCCCACTCTGAAGGGTTCGTTCATGCAGCTCTCCAACTCGTTCAGGAAGTGATGTCGGTGGAAGTCGTGGAGTTTCTCTAAGTTACCGAAGATGCTCCCCCTCTGGCCCCTGAGGTCCTGAGGGACGTCGGCCCTCTCCAGCTCGGGGAAGTAGTGCTCTCGAACGTAACCCAGAGCCTTCACGTACTCCCTCTCTGTGGACAGCAGCTCCTCCATGATCCTCCGCAGCTTCCTGCTCCACATGTAGGAAATGAATAACGTAGAAACCATTGATTTCATTAAAGCTCATAAGTAAACCCCTCGGGTTCAGAACCAGTTTGACATTGTATATTTGCAGGTGTGACAGTTTTGTTGAACTGGTGAACAACTGTGCTATTCATGACTGTAGCTTATGTCATTTTACTTAAGATTGCTTTAGATCACAGCAGAGAGAGGGGGAGTTACTTACAAAACATTACTGCCATTGTTTTCTGCTGCTGTGAGTAATGTCTCTGGGGTCTCCAGGTCTTTAGGGCTCTGGGTGGAGGCTGTGCATCCTTCACTCTCATCTTCAATGCCGTTGCTTTTTGACTTACAGCTCAGGTTTCCTGGCTGTAAACTCTCATTATGGGAATTGGGCAGATTTTGGACGGGCTTTGGATTTTGTTCCAGTGGCTGCGTCCAGCTCTGGCGGTGTTTGTGTCTTGCATTCAAAGGTGAAAAGCAGGAGGTGCTTGTCAAATTAGGACTCGCATGTGAGCCCTCGCTTAGGGAGCGACCCAAAGGTTGGTGCGATGGAACATTGCCCCCTTCAACTGAGTCCATGCTCCTCAGATCTGCCTCACTGTGGTGCTCTCTTGGCCTCAGTTTGGTCTCTGAATGACAGTCACCGTTTTGCGGAAAAACAGGAGTCATTTTTTCGTTTTTAACTGGTGCTTCAGGTAATTCCTTCGCTTGGGATTCTTCTTTCTTGTTCCCTTTCATGCCAGGTTTTAAATGGTCTTTGGTTTCGCCTTCACTTTCTGAGATTTTGACAACCTCTTTCTGTGAGGTTAGCTGTTGGGTCAGGAGGCATTCACCTCCCCCAAATTCACTTATTTTCTCCCTCTTCTCCATCCCTCCATCTTCCCTTTGAGGGTTTGCAGCTGTGGTCTGCTGGATCTGGTTCTTATCGACGCCTTTCTTCTTCTGCATCTCCTCCAGACGCTGCCTGACTTCTTGGCACTCAACCAAGGCTGCATTCCACACTCTGCTCACCCCCGAGGCCCCCGATCCCACGGCACAGGCCTTAGCTTTCAGAGCCTGGAAGTGAGGGGTGGAGAATTCGCCACCTAATCTTTCTTCATACATCTGGAGTGTGCTCAGGTTCTGAGCTGAGTAACACCCCGGCTCTACCTTCTCCAGAAAATGACTGCATTCTTTGGCCAGGGCAGATGCCTGGAGAGACAGAGAGAAAATTATTTCTACCATTTTAGATTTAAAGGTTAACACAAATCAGTCAGAGATATGCAGACAAAGGACAAGTGAAACTAAAAGATTTCAGTCAGAATTGTCAGACACAAACCTGCTCACAGAAGTGGTGCACATACACCAGTGTGTCCAGTTCTTTGCACCTCTGTTCTGTCCGCAACATAAAATCATCCACGTTGGATTTGAAAGTGCTGACCAGAGTCCGAAAAATGTCCGTTGCAGGACTGGATTCACTCGTGCCAATAATCCCCTCGGCCTCTGTCACTAGGGTCAGGGCAGACTGTTTTTTCTCCTGTGATGAAAGATAAGATGTCAAGTGGAACTTCCCCTCATCCGTCCAGGTCTTTAATCTACTATTTACTGTTGAGAGTGGAGCCATTTAAATATTTTCAACTTTAGGAAAACAAACGAAAGTTGTTGGTGTGTGAAGTGAAACAGACAGCTAAATAAAGCTAGTGTTGCTTAACTTTAAACCACTTTGTTAAACTGCTGCAATACCTTAGACTGAGCGAGAAACAAATCAAAGTGCTGTAAGGCCTTTTCAGTGCACACCAGGGTGTCATCTGCTGTGTGAGAGTCCTTCAGTCCCTGTTCACCTTCCGTATTGAACCACATCCCAGCCTGCAAGACGTAATGTAGAATCATACCATGTCAGATTCAG
This sequence comes from Spondyliosoma cantharus, assembly GCA_900302685.1. Lineage (NCBI taxonomy): Eukaryota > Metazoa > Chordata > Actinopteri > Spariformes > Sparidae > Spondyliosoma > Spondyliosoma cantharus. Next base: position 62,501 of record OMLP01000288.1, on the reverse strand, counting down.
CTTGGAAAACTGTTTTACATATCTTATTCTTGAGATAAGCCTGGATTTCAAACTCTCATCTCCCTGCCTTCATCACCACATTAGCACATGATGCAGGAAGAACTGGTCGTACCATGCTGATTTTGGCCTCCATCTCTCTGAGCCTGAAGACGAACTCCAGGCGCTGCAGCGACTCGTTGGATCTCATCACCAGAGTGTGGAGCTTCTCCTCCACCTGGTTATACAGACTCGTCACAGACTCCAGAGCATCTCTGCAAGGAAGGTGAAACACGTTTACAAACTCTGAGCCCCGATACTATGAGGTAGTATTTGTGATTTGAAGTTCCATATGGGGTAAATGAACTTAAACTTTGTTAGAGTCAGCTCAGAAAATAAGAGGGTGACTTGAATTTTTGCAAATATGTAAATAATAAGTTAATTAAGGCTGTGAAATGGAGTCAATAATAACTTGCTAACATTGGAGCTGTGCATCTACTGACCTTTAACTACTTTTACTGTGACTTACAGTACAAGAAAGCTGTGAAACAGGTCCATCTGTTGTGTGCAGTGATGGAGGAAGTTTTCAGATTATCTACTTGAACGGACTGCAGTCATTTCACCGTTTGGTAGTTTAATAGATGATAATGCAGCCATGTTTTATAAAGTGGGCATATATTTGTATCTAAGGACAGTGTGGGACAATGCAGACAATGCAAATCAAATGAGATTAAAACACTGAGCAACTGGGAACAAGAAACCAAACATAAGTACACTATAAATATGATGCGATACCTGTAGTCTTCAGACTGTGGGAACCTGAAGTCCTCTCTCCTCATCCGGGCCAGTACGGCCCCTCCTTCCCTCTGCAGAGTGACCAGTCGAGTGTCCTCCAGCACCTCCTTCATCGAAGCCCTCTGTTCCTGAATGCGTTGCTGCACCTCCTGCAGCAGCCACAGCAAAAGATGGAGTGTCAGGCCTGGTCAATAATGTGCAGCACACTAATGATAACCCACTATGAACATTTATATATTCTACCTGGGCTGAGTCCAGCTTTATGCTGTCATCCACTTTCTTGATGGCCTTCTGCAACAAGCTGTCTGCCCCTCGCAGGTCAGTCATGAAAGACACCAGTCTCTGAAATTCAATGTAGACTCAGTGAAAGTGAGGAAAATGTTGATGTTGATTAATAGAGAACCCTAGAGAGAAACTACTAAATATCTTCCTACAGACAGCGCCAAGAGGCTCAGAGCAGAGGAACTGAGGTGTTAGCTGGTTAAATAGACCTCACAAACACAGGAGGCCACCCTCAGTGCCCTGCTAGCTACAGCAGGAATACACCGCAGAGATACTGGACAATGTTTTCTTGAACCTGACACCTACTAAGACACAATGTTACTGACGAACCACTGCATGAAGCCATTCCTCAGGACTCTCTATCATCTACATCAGGTCTTCTGCTTCACAGCCTTTTTGATTGTTACCAATTAAAATGAAGCTTTATCTACTATTTTGTTGCAAGTTGCAAATAGCTCCTTACCGAAGCAGTCCGATGTGAAGTGATTAGCACACACACACAAACTTACAGGAACCGTAGCCGGCACGTTGTTGTTAAAAATGAAACACAACCACTGTCTCTTCTGTTCTTCTGTAGCTGGGACAGAATATATACTAATGTTGATTTTTAAAATCAACAACAGAGCAAATTGCGTTTCTAGCTCTGAGCTACGACATTGCTAAACACTGCTATCTCACCGCTGGACACACCAAACTTCACCTCGGGGATGAACGCCCCCCTCTCAGATGTCTCCTATCACCGTGCAGAGGAGGTCGACCTATGAT
>OMLP01000288.1:39425-59546 GCA_900302685.1 Spondyliosoma cantharus | reverse complement strand
CTATGAAAATGACTCCTTTGGTTACGTAATGACAGGAGCTGAATCTGAACAGCCTGTAGGAGCGCCGTTTTACCAGTGGGTGGGCTGCAGAGACCATGCAGGAATCGCTTGTTTTCCTCATTCTGGGAGTTGACAGGCTCAGGGAGGAAAAGTTTAAACATGTAGAGACCAGAGAAAACGTGTTTTTCATAATATGGGACCTTTAAAAAATGTCTTTCAATTTTGTAAACAGGTTTTAAAATTCAGTAAAGTATGATGAAATCTATTATTTTAAACAGTATACAAAACTGATAGAGCAAAGGAGTAAATGTACATGGTATTCTTTATTTATCTGAACTATTTCTATGCAGTGTTGTGCTGAAATCTGTTTCACATTGATGTGTCAGCCATCGAATGGGGTGACAATGCAGCAAATACAATTCTAACAGGAGGGCAACATTATTTGTACAACATCAGAACACATCTTATATCGTGTCAGTGACGAGGAATTGTAACTGGATGAGATTGCAAAGTTGACAAATTGTTACATGTACGGAACGGACTATTGATTCCCACAGCTTCGCCCACATTCACTTATTCATCTTGGTGTCATGTGCTGGTCAGAGTTGTGATAAAAAGTCTGGATGGAATAGGGACAGAAGGATTTCCAGTTTCAAACTGTGCGGTTTCATTCCTAAGTTTGGGAATGGCTGGTCTGGAGAAAGTTTGCCCTGTCTATTATGAGTAAAGTTGGCTTTTGGATACTTTAATGCAGTTTTTAACTCCCATCAAAAAATGCATCCACATCTCATTTGCCCAATACATTACACTAAAATACTGTATTTAATACGGCCTATATTATGTACACAACAGACAACTGGCCTGAGCCAGGGAGGGCTCTGCTGGTCAGTGTTGCATAACCAGTACAAAATATCTGCAGTTTAAGCTGTAATGAATAATCTAATTTATCTTTCAGATAGGACCTTCCCCTAGTGACCACTTCTTCCCTTTCCTCAAAGGCTAAACTAAATGTGGCAACAAAAAAATAACAAAGACGACTAATGTTTGGTATGGGTGTGTGGATAAAGACATCTCCCCAGTGAGCGATCTGTGGGTGAACAGCGGTCTGGTCTGAATCTACGGGAAACTCCACAGTGACTGTGTGATATGATGTTGCACTACAGCTGCAGCGCTTCTGTAAACACAGTGAATGTATTTATTACCTGATGAAACTGCAGCCAGTCGGAGTGACTGTAAGTAAAGGTCCCTCCCAGGTCTGAGGTCAACTGGGAAGCTTCGACTGTCTTGTTGAGGGCTTTCATAGAAGTCACCGTGTCCATCTTGTAGATTAAGACAAAGGCAAGGGTTAGTTGCAAAGTGCCACTCGTCTTTAGATGAAAGAGATTGAAGGAGAACATGGAAGTTGTTTTCTGACCTGTAACCCTGGCTGTTTCTCAGGTCGAGGACAAGTGTCCTTATCCACCAGCATCACGATACTGTGGACGGCGTGGAGAGCTTGCTCCTGTGGGAGGCAGCAGGGAGTCAATATGGTAACCCCTCAAAGACCTAGAACATTTTTGTTCTTGTCAAACAGCGTTCTGTGGACCTTGTTTTCCTCTGATGAAGGTTTATGTATTCAGTTATGGAAATAATAAATATTTCTGAGCTTGTATCATTACCTTATCGAGAACTACACAGTGCACCTTTAAACTCAGAGAGAAGCTCAGGAAGTGTATTTATTTATTTGTATTTAAAAAGATGTGCTGTCTTAGATACACTTTAATGTTTGTGTACAACTAAGATTTCCTGAGCAAGTTAATTATTCTAATATTATCCACAGTGTTTTTTTCAAGGACAAGCTGTCCAAGAAGTTCAGAGAGTAAAGTATATTATCCACTGAATATAGACCCAGAGGAAGAAACTTTTCTGGGTTTCCTTGACAAGTCAATGCTGCTGAACATAATGGCGGGACTTTTACTAGTGAGTGCATGGATGTCCAAGAAACTCCTATTCGCACAAGGCTTTAAAGCAATTTGAAAGGACTAGTGGTTTAGAAGTTATTAATCATTTTAGAACAATAACCATTTTTAGTCTCCGGGAGCTGTCTAAGTCTACGAGGGTTAAAGACAAGAAGTCAGGTCAGACTAAAACAGGTGTTTGAGATCAACATAAGTTGCACTCTTGCTTTGATAATTAAGATTAGGTGATAATAATAAGGTGTACCATACTTCTCAGTTGATGTACAATAAGCCTATTTTTGTATTGCAGTGTGTTCGGCTTCTTTCGCTGTAAACATGATTTTAAAAATGGGGATGACGCCCCCTTGTGTTTCTCTTCACCACCAACGTGTACAGACTTGAAATGAACTTGTGTCACTGCATTTCCAGAAACTCTCAGGAACCCTGTCATCAGGTTCCTTATCTGTGAATCAAGGAACGTCACAATTTGACATCTGTCTGCATCTGATTACGTGTGTGTGTGTGTGTGTGTGTGCGGGCATTGTATACTCCGACATGTGCATGTAGGCTTATTGTTTTAACCTGGGCCATCAGCAGAGCTTTATAGAGGATAAGTGGAGGAGGCTTCTTCCTGGCATTGATGACCAAAGTCATTCCCAGCTCTCGAATTTCTCTCCTGCCGAAAACATTGAATTATGTTAGGGCGCATTCAAACAAGTCCACAGTGGTCATGATGTGATAGATGCATCACTGGCATTCACTTATTCCACCTCACTCTCTGACATGCACACACTCCTCTTTACACGTCCTACTCCACACTTTGACGCCTTCACACAGCCCTCTTAATGGCCTCTTCTTGGGTTACTGTTGTGTGAGCCTACATCAGACATGGCTGCTAATTCTAGCGAGGCGCTGCATACCAGACAGTTGGCAGCCAGCCTGGCTAGAGACTGCTGTGGAATGGCTCTTTATAGGGGACGGATGAAGGCCAGGCAATCTGGCAAAGTGGCTTTTGAAACTTCAAAGAATCCATTAAAAATCAGAGTAAACAAATAACACTGGTAAAGTGTTTGCAAGCAGAGGGTCAGCAGAGGTGAGCGTGACTGCCAGCTGACCCTAAAGAGCTGCATATAAGGCAGAATGATCCAGTTTAAAAAGTTGTGATTCTGCATTCAATGTATTGTTTTCTTAGTTGCAAACTACGCAAAGGGACTACCGAAAAGGGAGTCTGGATTCAAAAACAATCATGTTATTCAGAGCCTTTTCTGGAGCGCTGAACTATTCCAAATAGTAATCTACTTCCCTCTTGTGGTCAAACATATTATTACATACCAGCACACAAGCGTTTTCCTCAGCACCACATATCAGGAACAGGTCAAACTGTCCACTAAATATGATTCAGTATAACAAAAAGCCTAATACAGATATCTGTCTCTTCTTGAGATACTCTGTATGAACTGTTTTCAGTACCTCGGTATAGAGTGTAAGTAGAGCAGTAATTCACAGACATTCTGTGCTGACATAAGAGGAGACATCCATTCCTTTCTGTCTCCATGGACCTCCAGCACTGCTCTGCCTGTCCTGTCCCTGCTGCCTGAGAGACAAAGAAAAAAGATGATGAATTGTTTTACCAAAAATAAACTCACCACTCTGACAATTGGAAAAGTAATGGCGTTGTGAAAGTTTGGCTTAATGCTGTGACTTTCTTTAAAGGTGCACTGTGTAGGTTTGGGAAATACATTTCTAATCAGAAGAAAAACATTTTCATTGACTGATTTTTTTTTTTTTTGTCTAAAAGTTATGACATTGTTTTAACTTGACAATCACATTTAATCGAAGCTGCTATGACAGTACAGCATAACATGACTGAGATTTTGAGATACAGTAAGAATACGGAAGAGATTATTTGGGTGAATGCTCAGTTCTGTACCTGGCAAACAAATAATGCCCAGTTCAAGCAGACGGCTGATGCTTCTGAAACTGGATTCCTCGGTTTGTGGAGACTGTGAAGTGTCAGGAGGTGCAGATGGAAGCTGAACTTGTGGAGAAGGTGGCTTTTCTGTCTTTGAGTTGTGGAGTTTGGAGACATCCGGTCCATCGCTGGTGGAGGGAGTTTGACTCCTGCTCGACTGGGAGTCTGGATGTCATTGAATACAAACATAATTGTTAAGTTAGCGTGTTTGTGTGGGTTTTGTTTCTTGTATTATCTAATGCATCACTGTCTTAGACAGCGCTGAGATTTACTGTAACCCTCCACCTTACAGTAACCTTTGACCTTTTATACCAACAGTCATTTTTCAGCTCTTCATCTATAACTCTTAATAGTCGTCTGTCAACATGGATGCAGCTGTGTCCAGACAGCCTTTACACATTGGACATGGTCTCTGTAACAAAACACTGCGGTGGCCTGCCTGCTAAGCCTGGCTTTGATTCCAGACATCTTAATTGGCCTGTCCTTAGAACCAACAAAGCCTCGCCTGTGCTCTCTCTCTTTGCTCCTTTAATAGTTCATGACGAGCGTGTCTCCAGTCAGGATCTCAACATGCTCCTCTGAGGGCATGAGGGTGCATGCCAGCGGGTGCAGGCAACACAGGCAACCCCCTTCTTGCATGTTATTCTGTCCCTCTACATGAGAGAAACGCTCTGCTCTTTCTTTTTACCCAGAGGGTTCAGACCCTCCCTTTCACTGGGGTACTGCATGCTATTTCCGTTCACTCCCTCGGTAATGGGAATAACATGAATGTAGCGAAGAGCGCAGACAACAGTGGGAAGATCGTACTCAAGCCTGATCTTCGACCTTTGAACCCTCTTTCTAAAGAGCCCTTATGATCTGTGACCCTCCGTGGAGCACATTCCCTCAAGCATGCGATGTCACGGTCGAGTTTCAATCAGTCTGTTTGACGTGAATGTTCATTGGACCTTCGAGCTTGAGCAACAGATCATAATAAACGGCTGTGTGTGCAGTAATAACAATGTGTGTACAAACTTTGTGTGTGGGTGTCGGTTAAAAAGAAGAGAGGAACGCTTGTATCAAAAAAGTAGGGATGGGAATAGACAACTGGAACCTTTGAGAACTGGTTTTAAATTGTGGGATTCATCAGAACTGAATGCTTCCGATCGATCGAAGACAGTGTGTTTTATCGCATTCTATGCTTGTTATAAAGAAAAGGACACTTATACATTGACCTAATGCAGATTTCTCCTAACCCTCAGAAGTGTGCCCCTGAAAAATCTTCGTTTGGAGAGCCATGAAGCCTGAACGCTTCACCTCTATACCAACAAAAATTGGTACACCCTATCCCTTAACATGAATGCACAAAACAGTGGAGTAGGCCTAAATAGAAGGGGTCAGGGGTGTATTAGGATTGGGCCACAAACTCCTGCTACAGCTACGTCTCAAGCTATATCCAGCTCGCCTTAATTGATCAGGAATTAAAAAGGGAACCTATAAAGAATCTGACCCAATCGATAATGACATTGGTATGTATAAAATCTTCACAATTCCCATGCCTACAAAAAGAAGTTTGAATATTCAGCCTCCTCTTCGTACCTTTTTTAGGCGACTTCCTTCTCTCCAACTTCTGAGTCACCTGATCCAACAGTTCACCTTTCTTACACTGCATTATGCTGGTGATTGTTTCAGGGCAGATATCACTGTGGCTCCTGTTGTTGAGTTTATAAAGAAGTGGACTCCCTTTAGAAGTGTCTGACACGGTGGACAGAGACCTGACCTTAACTTTGTGTTTTCCTGATGGTTTCAAAACCTCCACCTTCTGATGTGGTTTAACATCACCATCGCAGTTCTCAAAGAACAAATCCAATCCTGGACGTTCGCTAGCATGATGTCCTGATGGGTGGGAAAGGAGTTTCATGTGAACTTTCTGACTATGGCTCAAACCAGGGGTTGATTTTAAAACCATGGGTGGTTCCTTCATCAGGTTTTCTGAGTCAAAACTCACAGGACGGTCTTTGAGGTGAGAGGCAAAGTTCTCAGGTGTTGGTTCACAGCAGTGTTTGTACTGGCAGAGCTCTTTACTGTTCAAGGGTTTGTTAGAGTGGTTACAAAGGTTTCCAAGTAGATCTCTTTGAGCTTCAATTGCACCCTTGGATCTCAACCCCGCCTCTTCACAAAGGCCGACCTCCTCCAGGGCAGCCAGTAGGTCAACACTCCCGCTCTCAAAAGGCACTGGGTTCCTCAGTGCTGCCACGTACGAGTCTCTGTACCTACACTTCAAGTCTTGGTCGGTAAGCTCGTGCCCCAGCCTTCTCTGGCTGCACGGTGTACAAGGCTCCTCTGCGTACTGAAGGGTGTGTCCACAGGGAACACTGTTCCCAAATGGTACAGGTGGAGGTGGCCTGACAGGTTTAAACAAAACTGAATTGGCTGGATTTGGATGGCTGCCCTTCTGTTTATCCACAAACTCCTTTTCTTTGGCGATATCCACCAGGTCTACATAATCCCCCTCAATCTCCCGATATGTCTCTCGGCTGTCCCAGGTGTTCGGGGATACCCAACCCACAGGTTTGATCAAAGGTTTGGAACATGATTTTGGGGTTCGTCTGTCTTGATCAACTTTGACAAGTTTGGAGGAACAGTCTGCAGGTCTCAAAGACGCTGACATCCTGTCTTTTGCGGGAAGGAAAATGGCCTCAATAGGGAGGGTGGAGGAGTTAAAATGCGAGGGAATGGAGACCTGTCTTGGTTCAGGAGGAGCCTCTCGGTAAGTGGGCATGATCTTAGGCTTGTCTAAAAACTCGGGGATGGCGATTTTAGCCCACGGCAACTTGATTACTCCTTGATCTGTGCAAAGCAAGCAACGAGACAGTGGAGTCCCATGGCGTCCTTCATTGATCTCCTGCAACCATTCTTCAGTGAAGATGCAGGGGTAGGAAGTCTCCGGCACAGGGGTCTCCTCCACTTCTCGACAGCCCTCCTCCAGAAGACTTTTGAGGACAATGCGAGCCGCTTGGTCCCCGAAAGGTTCCACCTGGAGGTAGAAGTCTCCAGGACGCAGCAGCAAAGGGTTCACAGGCGCTAACTGGATGACAGTTTTGTCATGGAGACACAGAGGCCAGCCCTCACAGCGGAAAACCACATCCGAGTACCCAGCCTAGAAAACATGTTTTTAAAAGCATTATTTCAATGTAATTTTGTTTTTTTCTTTGCTAACAGTATATATGGAACTGCACCCCTCACCACCACAAACTCAGTGTTACAGGAACACAACAACAAGCCTTAATAATATCAACAAAAAAACATTGAAAAAAAATATTCATGTGTTTTGTTATTCTTATTTCCTTGGAGGGAAACTTTGCTCTAAGTTTTTGACCCACAATGTTGTAGGATATAAACAGGAAGTTTGATGTTGTCATGGAGTCAGTGAGATACACTGTGGCCTACATCTTGAGCCCTGCTTTCTTCCTGTTACATTTTGCCAAATTGCCATCAATAAAAGTCTACCAAATTAGCTTTGACTTTTTGTCCGTGTATGCTCAGACAATTATCTCTGGATTACTGTGAGACTGAAGAAAACTTAAACAAGTGATGACTCTCAGGCAAGTTCTGTAGTTATATGAAGTGCCTTTTTTCTATGATTAGAAAAGGAAGTTTACATACAGCTGACATGAGAGAAAGTGATATCTCGAAAATGTAGTCACACTGAATGTTATGTGCAAAGATATGCTGTCTATGTATATCTAATTCAACAACTCTGTCAAAGAATAGAGCATTTCGTGCCAGTTCTAACTCAGTAAAAAGTTTACATATCTCTTTACTCACAGTAAGAGTGTCTAAACTGAACTACTGTACAAGTATATCTTCATGAAAGTGAAAAGTATGCGAGTGCAGATGTGCAGCAGGCACTGAAATGTATTAATACTCACACATGCAGCCTGTTGGACGCTCTCCAGCAGGTGTTTGGCGGGGATGAGGAAGTCCAGCAGGCACTGTAATGCATCACCGTGATAACGTTCCTCAATAGAGCGAAACAGCTGGCTGAGGACGATGGGCGCTGTGGCCTCAAAGGGTGGGAAGAGGGCCGAGAGGGCGCTCTGGATGGACGAGTCCAGAGATTCTGGGTTCTGGAGGACAAGGAGAGGTGGTGGTGAGCGAGATGAGGTTTGTGGATTGACATTATCTTTTATATATAATGTGAGACATCTTAAGAAAAGCAGCACAAAAAGCAAAACATTAAAAAGACAATAAATTAATGGAAATTATGAAGATGTGAAAGGTTTACTTATCAAATCCCTTTGAGAAAGAAATGCATTTTATTTCTATGCATCATTTTATGATTTATAATTTATGAGCTCATTTTGAATAGTGCCCCTGTGTCAAAGACAAAGAAATTTAAACCCAATCCAAAGCCTACAACTAGTCAAATTAAAAACACTTTAGAGCAAATGATGGCAGAAATGCAGCTGCTGCATATAAAAAGAAGGCTTAACAGAGCATCAGTGTCAGTGCATTAATAAAACAGTGGTGTGATTTGCACATTCTTGTCAAATGAGAATTGTATTGACCTTTTCAAGCAGGGTGCATGAACACTAAAATATTTAATTAAGGCAGAATAAATCTTCCATTACAGACAGTCCTGTCTCATATAATTAAATCAGCTTCCCTCAAACTGAAATCCTGCTATTGCAGTTATTAAATTGGTTGACTACTGTTTAAGTCTTTATTGAATGGTGTTTAATTTCCATCAACATACATTTTAATTTAAGTGGAAATATGAATATGCACACGAAAAGATGAATCTATTGGGAATGTAAATACTCTGCCAAATTTGGAGGAGTGAAGTGGGGAAAAGTACACAAAATTACCCTTTAATCGGTTTATTTTATTTAGTCGCATCATCTGCCCTAAAATGGACCAGTTATGACCTGCTTTAAATTTCACCTTTAATGCCTGTATTTTTGCTAATTTGGAGTTTTAGTTTTAATGCAATGTGTGTGCAAGTGTGGTTCAGTTATGATAAACCAGGGCTTTTTATAGTGATATGTGCAAGTTCAGGTGATGTGTTTGTGTAAACTAGTACCTGAGTGTGTAGGGGATCATGCATTTCCAGTGTAAATGTGTATTTGGATGTGATTTGTTATGACACTGACTTATATGTGATATGTGATATGTGATATGTGGAGAACAAATACAAGACAGGACTGATATTTTCCTCTGGGCCTTCACCCCTCGCTGTGTTTAGAATCCCTCAGTGTTTTGTAGCCAGGAACGAAATGAAAAAGTGATTTTCCACCTGTAGCATTAAAGGCAATATCATCTCCAACAAATGAAAACGTGCAGCAAAACATCAAATTCACCAACATCTAAACATAACGAACAGTTTCATCCACTTAACATAAGGCTTTGAGGTAAATTAGAAACGTTCATGTATAGGGGATCAAGAGAGGGATTGTGGGTGAGCCTATGGGAAAGCTTTTGAACTTTGTCTGGAGACGATTAAGTCTGTCCTGCATGAGCATGTGCAACTTGTTTCATCTCTGGCCAGGTTATGCTTCATTTAAGCTGGTGTATTTGTAGGTTAAGTGTCTGATCTTATTCAAAGTGACAAGAAGAAGCAAAGCAGACAAAAGAACTGCACAGCCCCATCACAAAAGATCCAACTGGGTGAAATGACACCATTTTTGTGTCAAGAGGCACACTTGGTGTTAATGTTGCCTGTACAGCTGTCTGCCTTGGAAAAGACACAAGCACCAGCTGTGCCATGGGGGAAGTCCAGTTGAACACATGGGAACGTTTCAGATGAAAAGAGGCCAAATCTTTAAAGTATTGTTAGTCCAGCCTGATGGCATGAAGCTGAGGTGTTGAGAGTAAAGCATTTTAGTGCAATGCAAATACTGTACTTTTGATGTGATATATATGATATGAGAGCAATATAGAAACAGCAGCAAAATTACTTGTGGGCTCTGCCTGCAGTTGGTTGAAAATTGTCAAGTAAATCAAACAATGATTTACAGTAATATGCTGGTGCACATTTCAATGTGTATGTCGTAAAACAGTATAAAAAAGAAAATTGATCTGTTAACCATCCGCCATGCCATATGCAAAAGTATCAAAATAAATGGCGAGGTATACCTTCATTAAAATGATGCCTAGCAGCTATGTGAGGCTGTAGCAGGCAGTGATGCTTTGCTATAAACAGGTTAGCATGCTAACATGAACACAGTGGCAATTTTAGCAGATCTAATGTTTAAGCTACAGCTAAGGCTAATATGAATGTCATTTAAGGAGACATGCTATGCTCATCTTCAGGCTTATAATTTTATTTTGGGTTACTACTAGAAAATAGCTTTACATGCTTTAGTACTCAAAAACAGATCTTTTTTCTCATACTGTCCAGCGCTGCAGCACTGTATTCCTCTTCTGTCTGAAATAACGTTTCAGCTCCTGTCTTGTTAAGGCCCCATCTCCCGAATACCCAGTCTGCTCTGATTGGTCAGCTCACAAGTTATTTTATTTTTGCTTTGTTTAACTTATTTCAAAGATCCTATTTATGTGTCGTTTAATATAGCTTTGTGTTTGTTTTATATTTTCTCTTAATGCAGTTCTATCTTATGAAAAGCACTTCTGTGCTACTGTACGTATAAACGTGCCCTGTTTCACAAATCCCTCCTGTGGGGTACAGGAATATCCATTAATTCCATGGCACTAAACTCCAAAAATATCGTCCTCATACCTTCCATACTTCATGCTGATCCATCATGGAGGTGAGAGACATTTTACAGGACAAGTGAAAACTTTAACCTTCTGGCGGGGCTTTAGGAAAAGTCAGAGGATCACTAAAGTCACTGAAGGATCACATGGGAATGCATCCAGTTTTTGTTGAGATGTTTCACTAAAAAAGGAAAAACTCAACATCACGGTGTCACAATTGATCAGCAAACTGACCAACATTGCCATCCTTGCCATGGCCCTGCTCAAAATCACCACTACACATCTATTATAAATGTTCAGTTTTGTTCTCATACTCGCACACAGTAGAGTCAAATAAATGTGTTTTTATAACGAAAAGAAAAGGAATAATATTCAAGTCGACTTGACGGTTGAAAATAAGCACTTGATCCCTATTTTAGATCTGGAAAGGTCTTCACCGCTAACCACAGCAGGCAGTGCTATTCATACAATCAGTTCACAGTACCCCACTGTGTTAATCTGCCAGCCCCACAAAGAGTCTGTTTTTAGCCCCTTCCTCATTTAGTTTGATGACCTGACCGAGAGCAGAGACCGGCCCAGGGTAAACACAAGTGCAGCAGCTTCAAAGACCTCACACTGGTTAGCTCTGGGACTGTGCTGACTGTTTGGCGAACAGAGACTTATGCGAGCAGCTCGAATAACCGTGAATCATGGAGAACAAAGGTCGTGAAGTTGTTTCATGTTTCACTGATTCATTCTGTAAATCATTCAACTTTGATTTTACCACTCAGTTTTAGTCTTCGCATTCACGGCTAGCTAACACTTTGGTGATGTCCGGTAAACAGGCAAGAGTTTATGAACAGAAGTTAACGCTGGGATGTTGGATGCCAATCAATAGCAATATTTGATATGATGAGTCTTTGTAGCTGTTGTGGACGTTGGATGCCCTCAGTGCAAAAGAATGCTTCCTTTTTCTGATTGTGCACATCTGTCACAATAGATTAGGAAATGGAGAACAGAATACCTTTGGGGCTGGCTCTCGACTGGTAATGCATCACAGCTGTTTTAGACTGACTGCAGCCATTCAGCTTCGGCCTCTACTGTATTTCTCAAAGATAAACCCGGGGTCGCAGTTAATACAACACAGCTCTGTGGAGTTACTGTACGGGACTGGGACATCCAATCCCTTTCTGTGTAAGTTTTGTTTGATAAACTGTAGATTGGTGCTATTACTGATGCAGACTTTATACGTGCTCTTGCATCATGGTTCATCATGATCGGGTTGTTGGCATACCCTTTTTTTGTTTTTTCGCCTGTGAACATCGTATCCTGGTTTCAGAAACCAGGACAATCATGTTTGAAGAAGGACCTGGGCCATAAACGTCACATGTGGAGGTAATAAATGTTCATAGGAGCATTATCTAGTGAGTAGGCCTTATCCTGCTTACAAGAAATCTGGATATGCTACCCGGATAGGTCAACACATTATTCTCCTTCATGAATATACAGAACAGTGGTTGAGAGCACTGGTGGACAGCAGAGGGGGTTGGTGCCTTGGTGACGCCATGTATGAAAAAATACAGCAAAAATTCCCCCCTACATACATGTGGTGCCTGTTTTACATTTTAGCCCCGGCTCCTCATACATCCTGAGTCCGCCACTGGGTGAGAGATCAAGACACACCTGCAGGCAGTCGATCGGAAACCTGAACACCGTTATGCTCATGTAGACAGGGATGTGAGTACCCAGGTCTTTCATGTTCCATATAAAAGTCACATCCCAAATATAATCAGACAGGATAAAACTCAAAACCAGGATCCTAATGCGCATGCAAACGCACTCATCAGTGATTCAACAAAATGATTGGACTGTGACCACTCTCTGTGCCTCGTTTTAAATCAATCCTTCATTGTAAGTCGACCTTAAACTAACGCTTTAGTGACTTATAATCATAACATTACTGCGGGCTCATTTGAGATTTAAACCTCTTTTTGTGTTAACACTCTGGCTGACATGACTAACGCTCCTGCCCGGATAAACTCCCTCTCAAAACAAAGAAGGTTAAAAGCCTGAGACGTTTCCCCACCGACTGGAACTCCTCTCAGTGGGTGGTTTTGGCGAGTGATATTCATAAGAGTGAGACCCTCTTGAGATTTTGCTAAGCATTGCTCGGCTGGACCCAGTTCAGACGGGCTGGCCAGCCAAATGAACTGAGGGTAGCTGCCGGTGTTGTGAGCAAGTTCTTCTGTGTTTCATTACATCTGACAGGCTGCCAGAGAGCATGCCAAACAGGCCCGAACTGTGGAGGATCAGCATGAATAATTGTGAGGCGAAGCAAAGTTTTGTGGTGTTAGACCCACTGTTACGGAAGCCCTGAAAGGCAAGTGTGAAGAAAACGTGTGACAGGTGATACATTTTGAAAAAACATTTGAAAAAAGTTAATGCCAGGATAGTTGTTTGTTTTTGTTGTGTTCTGTAATGGATTCTGCAGGTTAAAAAACAGGGGTAAGTGATACACTTCTGCCTCTTGTGGCCAGACTGAGTATTAAAAATCTTTATCTAGAACGTTTGTGGACAATACAGAGTTTGCATGTATTTGTATTCAGCATCTGGAACATTAAAACCACACTTGGGAAACTCAGTTGCTTCATCCTTCATCTTCATTTCTCTCATTTTGCATTATTTACTCCGATGATCTTTGCTTTTTCAATGTATCTCTTCCCACTACCGCAGCTCTGCTCATGGAGGGTGCAGTGGGGTCAACTGCTATGCCCTATGCCCTCACGGTAGATAAAACATGCGCCCTCCTGGGTGCCCTTCCACTGGCCAACACGTGGCGAAGTGCCCTTTAGGGTGCCCCAGCACATACAGCTGGTGCCTTTTTCATTTTTTTAAACCCCCGCCTCTCAAACGTCATGAGTCCTCCACTGCACAGCTCTCCCGGTTTATAATAGCAATACCACATGAAGCAGTCATGTCAACGTATATCCGCTGTAAACGCCAGAAATAAGCCTTAAGTTCTGAGTTACACGCCAGAGTTTCCCCGTCCTTACATGCAGTCTCCCTTTGACTGGGATCAACGACGGAGCATCCATCAGCAGTGGAAATAAAAATATGTCACAGCTGTTAGAGGACGAAAAAACACGAATTGTGATTGGAATACAAATATCACAGCCATTAAGCTACAGAAAATGCGCTAGTGGTGTAAAAACGGCATCGTAATCAAAGTGGATCAGGTTTATTAACAGCTTGCACTCAGCCGTCACAGCCACACATCCATGTGTGCATTAACATACCATCTCAACTGGCAAATGTTTCAAGATTTTAATCTGTTCTTGAGGGTCGGAGTAATGTGTTGCTGAATCTTAAGAAAGCAAATGAACTGCAGAAATTAAACTTAATGATAGAACATGCCCACATTCCAATGCACACACATTCCTCCATGTTGCCAGTCAGGATGCCAGACACCAGTAACGCCCATTCAAAGTGTGCAGTATGACTTTAGTCTCCCTGCTGACTTGAACCATTCCTTTTGTGTCCTCAACAGTTCTTTCCTCTACAAAAAACTCCCGGTTAACAGCAATTTGTTCACTCCCATGTGAGCGCCCAGACACAATCGCTTCCCTCCATCCTTACGATAACACAATCTTTTACTGTATATCAGTGCACAGTATCGAGCTCTTGTTTCCTCATGTTGACGGACGGAGAGATGCTCTCTCTCTTTTTCCAAGGTACTTTACTCCCACAGTCAGCCAGTCAGGAGTACTCAGTGAAGCTTAGATTTGATCCTTTATCTCGCGCCTGCAGAGACAGTAGGAATTGATCAATGTCTAGCTGATGACCACATTCCTCCACCGCCTCCTCTTCACATTCAACACAAGGGGATTCCCTCTATGCCCACTTTTGTCCAGTGCAGCCCGGGATTTAACTCTTGAAGGAGCTCCAGTCTCCAACAAAGATCATTGTTTGACCTGAATTGGCATGCTAGTGTGGACAACAGGCATTTGTTTTAAAGGTTCACACTTTCTTTGTCTTGTCCTCCCTCAGCCTTCCCCCTGGGAGTTTTTGCTGCATTGAGCATTAAGCACAGAATGGCAGGTTTCTCCGCATTGCCTCTGGCTTGGGCCAAAGAAAGTCAGGACCCAGATTTGAGCCACAGAATAAACAAGCTGTCAAGATGTATAACTCACAATGTGTATCTGTGTCCTCAGCCACGACGGCTCAAAAGATTAGAGCAGGTAAGCTGAGCAGAATGTGATTGTAAAGAAGATTAACTTCAACTAAATGGAGGCAGCTCCTGATGTGACACGCTGGAAGAGTTTTGTTGGTGTCTCTGTCTTGACTGGTCATCACATTTTCTTGAAGTGCTCGTAGTAGCAGTAGACTGTCACTCTACCTCCGGGCTGAGACAAAACATGAGCGGAAGTGACAGTTGAGTCAAGACCTGCCGGTAAATCCTGAAGACTGCCTGAGCTCTGCACGTGTGGACACGCAAATATCTCACCCCCGACTCAGCCACAACAACAGCTAATCACAGTGTGACGGATAGGATATGACAAGACTGTCATGAAAACAAGTGAGTCATGTCCGTCTGCAGATTTCATCTTTCTTTCTCTTTACTGAGGTATTTTAAAGTGAAAGCCACATTAAATGTGTTTACAGAGTATCACTGGTTTCGAACAAAACCCAAAAGTGGGACGATGTTGAGTTTTGAATCAGTTACAATTATAATCAACCACAGTCTCACTCTTTGTCATCGTAATCATCATAATCAAAACCACATTACAAGTATCTCTCAGTTATTCCCTTCCCCTTCTCCACCACTTCCTCCTCAAACATTCAGTATCTCCTGTTGGCCGGTGAGACAGTGCTGTCTTTGTGTATGATCCAGCAAATGGGCCACTCCATTCAGCTAAGCCATCACCAATCCTTTCAACCAATCAAAAGGCTCCAACGGGACAAAACTCCCGACATGATTCCTCGGTCTCCGCTGCCAAGGGTAAACACGGTGTGTGCAACAGACCTTTAATCATGAGTTCCCCTCAGTCATTAATGTTGTAGTTTGTGACAGCTCGAACTATGATTGTAAAGTGAGGAGGCCACGCAGAGTGTCGGGTTCCTGTTCTCATGTGAAGGATCAAAGAATTTTAAACTGGCAAGTTTATACAATGCTGAGCTGAGATTTGATTTCACAAGTGATTCATTAATCTACCCCAAATCTGTAAATAATGAACAATGAACGTCTGGCTTGGAGTAATCTACCATGGTTCTGGGAAGTCTCGCTGCCATCCATCTTTCACCATCTTGTAAGCAGTGTTCTAAAAAGTCCTCCATATGAATATTACTTGAGTAAAAGTCTTTGCTCTCTGCTGATATGCTGCCAATATTTGTTTTGAGTTTGAATTTGACAGGTGGCCAATTGTTACATGTCACACCTTCAAAGGTACATTTATGGAATTAAAGGCACTTAAAGAGGCTCTATGTAAAAAAAAAATTGAGCAGTTAACATGTACTAATCACTTTTTTGTAGGCCATACGTGAGCACATTGTAACATGTCCGCTAACATAAGCTAGCTTCCAAGAGACAAGACAGAAGTTCTACAGAGCCAAGTACATTTAAAAGTAAATTTTACATATATTTACTTGTATGTATCGACTGTACCCCCGGCAGATTATCACATTTGATAATCAGCATTTTTTGTAAGCCCAGCCTTTGTTACATTCCGTCACCTCTTGTGGGATGAAGGTGAGCCCGACACGCACGTCAGACATGAATCTCTTTTGAAATCAACTGCACTGACTCACGGCTGCACACTTCAGGTTATGAAACATGAAGTGATCCGAAAAACAAAGCCTTCATTCATCCTCCGAACGGAGGACGCTACTGTTTTTGATGCATCAACAATAAAAGGACTGATTATCTCCTTTCCTTTAGTGCCAGGTCAGCATATTTCTCAAATGGTGCCACAAGATCAGACAGGTGTCTGGTTTAGCAAATGTTGCCCAATGTCTGATGAGGCAATTGGCAAAGGATGTGCAGTGTGGTTTGTATCAGGCACATATGGAGCTTAATAAACAGGAAATATCATAAACCTGGAGGGGAAAAAATACCTCTATGTACACAAACAAAAAACATGGCAGGGAACAATTGAAATGTTCACATTTACTTTTCATCTGGAATGTCTCTCTGACTGACTCATAATGAACCGCTCCCAGTAACAGGACAAAAAGAAATCTCCTGGATCGAAGTCCGCTTCCCCAAAGTTTGTATTCTGGCAAAGTGTCAGGAATTTATTTTTGGAGACTGCATCACATTATAATAGCTCCCATAGTTCAAATCACAATGGTAAAATAGCCTAGAAATGTAAAAAAGATTAATGACACAAGTGAAGGGAAGGCCTTGTGAAATCCATTAAGCCGTAGCACAAGGTATTTGTTAGTTGGTCAGCATGTGAGTGTGTTTACAGGGAGTGTATTAAACACTAACATCTGCCGCTGTCGAGCTTTGCAAAGTTTCTCCGAGTCCAAACACATACACAAACAGAGCCTCATGGCATGCTCCTTCAATAAATATCCTTATCCTTCAATAAATGTTGCCATGTCACACTGGGTGCCACTTCATGCTGATTGAAGCGGCTCAGCTGGTTTTGAATTCAAGCAATGAAAAAGACATGCCTTCTTTTGACAACAGACTGATGTGTCACGATCACTGAGCTAGCTGTAATACAACATGGTCCTAGAAGAGTGACCAGAGGAGCCACAACAACAGAGACTTCCAAACACACAGTCTGGAAGGGAAATGGCAGCGCTGCAGTATCTGTGTTTCTAGAGACAAAGAGAGTGACTCACAGACAGCCTATAGCTGTGCAGACGTTTCCCCCCAAAACACTTGGCAATGGCTCTGTTTTGATAATACACTGCACAGTCTCTGCTGAGTTTGACCCACTTTTCGTGATGCAGAGATAATAAACACACTGAAAATATGGTCTACAGCTCCATGACTAGTCTCAGAGCCTCGACTTGCTGACTGAAGCAAAATAGAAGTCATTCGGCTCATGCAGCTCCACGAGGCAGATGTCTGCAATTATGCATATTTTCTCTTCAAATCACATCAATTTGTTGCATATTTTTTCCCTGCTGCCTGTGTATAAAATTGGCAAAAATCACAGCGAGTATAGCGGTCGGCAGGAAGTGTTCTGTCTCAGCCAAAGGGAGCAGGGACGACAGTAATGTAAAGACGTGATGACTTGTTGCCGGCAGGGTAGGGAGCTACTGATGACCGTCCCATGGCTCTTAAAGACAGACACAGCTGTGACCCTTTAAAGTCAGGTCAGGACATACAGTATAGTACTGTCGGCCAATCGAAATCTGGAAGCTCTCACAGAGCATGTCCACAGTGTTTCGAATGGTTAATAGATTAACACATGTGCATGCATACTCTACGCTGATTGGTGGAAAAATAACAGTGACTAATGAGCATATCTGAGCAGCCTGCAAGCTGAATGAAGATATGAAGCAGGCATGTGTGATTCTGTGAGAGTCTGTTAGCCTCAGTTATCATGAGACTTAAAGCTGTGGGGCGGCTGGGGCTCAGGGTTAGAGCCAACGCCTGGTTATCGGAAGGTCACTGCTTCGATTCCCCTGGTCTGCATGTTTAAGTGTCCGTGGGCAAAATATTGAACCCCAAACTGCTCTTGACATGCTGGTCGGCACCGTTCATGGCAGCCACCGCCATCAATGTATGTATGAATTACTGTAAGTCGCTTTGGACAAAAAGCATCTGCTAAATGTACAGCTGCTTTAATTAATATGTTATATTAAAGCTGCTGTAAGTGATGTATTTTTGTTAAAATAAGTGTTACACAGTAATTACTTTTTTGTCTCTCCTTCTCATGCTCATGCAGTAAAAGAGAAAAGAAAATTTCTGGTATCCCTGCCCACTTCACAGAGAACTACATAAAGAGGTGGTCTCAGAGGATTTCATTCAGAGGATTGCTGACTGCAAAATGGACAGGAAGTTTGCTAAAACAACCACAACGCTCACAGCAGCTTAAAAAACGGGTCAAATGACTACATTTATGTGAAAGATGGTTACTTTGTAAGGACAAACCCACAAAGAATTATTACCCACCTCTTCAGTTTGCCACAGCTCTACTGAGCATTTTGGAATCTTTCAGCTTGTTGTTTTGGTTCTGCTGCCGACAACTTTAGTGTTTGTCTTCAGTCTCACCTTTATTGTCATTTCTGGACATAGTTAACAGTTTTTAGCACAAACAGCTCTGCAACAGCAAATAACAGCTCTATATGCTACCTCCCTATCACTAAGCAGCAGATAGGAAAAGTGAGCAACTAGCTAGTGATAATAGCTTAGCATCTAAGAGTCAGATATCTTTCCCAGGAGTTATGGAGAGGAACACAGAGCTAATACTGGACTTGCATTAATCAGATGGACAAAAACAAGAAGCCAAATGAATGCTAATATTGTTGAGGTAACAATATGTAAATATTTAGGCAGAAATATTTACAGTCGAGGTAGTGTTTAAAAAAGTTATTTAAGTTATGTTACGTTTCATACACAGCTGTAACCTTGAATAACATTACACATTCCTCTGCTTTTGGCCAGAGTTGCAATGATAAAAGTACACAGCACAAGTAAATTGAAAAAAAAAAGATCCATTTGAGCATCATGTTTGATCAAAAAGATCACTCTTCTTGTTCTGAATGAATCAAAACATCTGAAATGCACGTTTTGCCTCCTGAAAGCTAAATGCACCACTGTTCACTTGCTCTGCTGAAGAATAACCTCTGCTGACGGCAGTTGGCATTTTTACCATTTCGGATGAATCACAGAAAAACCTGCTAAGCTCAGGCTGAACATGTTTTGACAAGACGAGACTGCATCCAAAACCAGAGAGCGACTCTCATACACGCTTTGCTCATTTGCATTAATTTTAAATAGACTTTGAATACTGCAACAGACTCGAACAAGCCGTGCTGCACAAGTCACCGTGTTCACCGTACAGTGAATGAAGAAGCACATGCTGCAGTAAGGCTTCAGGAAGATAAGTTCTTGACCTTGCCGGTGAATGAATTACTCCCGCTTGTGCTCGTCACACAGTAACTAAATGCAAACACAATGTAGCAGCAGGCCTCTGGGTTTTGTGTGATTGCTGAGTGTTTACCCTTGATAGAAACCCCTTGGTCCTGCACAGTGCAGTAATCTAATGATTTAGACTGTGCAGGCTCATGATTGTGAATTGAGGGGGGGGGCGGGTCACGGAATACAGCATTAGTCATGCAGTAAGTAAAACAAACAGCTGGGCCTGTAAAAGCTGGTCAAACAAGTGCTGGAGTGGATGTGTCGGGAGGACAAAGTACAGTGGTGGCAAAGATCTTTCAAACTCTTTCAGACATCCTGACTTCCTGTCTCTCTGTAAGTGTATGTTATAGGTCTGACTGCTTTCCATTGAAAGAGGAATGGTAATGTTAATGTTCATCACCTTTATCTGACTCCATCCCTCACTCTTTATCTGCATT
>OMLP01000288.1:27209-39405 GCA_900302685.1 Spondyliosoma cantharus | reverse complement strand
TATTTGACTGCATCCGCAGCAGCAACAACCAGCAAATAAGAGTTCAAAGAAGCCACATCCTCCCACAAACCCATCACCGAACTTTAACATGTTCCCATCTTGTGGCTCGCTCACTTCCATTAATTAGATTCTGCTATGACCGGGATTAGACGAGTGCTCTCCAGTCATAAAAAAAAAAAAAAAGCCCTGCGGTTTGAATCAAACCAGGGAATTCCATTATGTTTGCATGCAAAGATCATTTATACGCCCAAAACACTCTCTCAAGTATGTGTGCCATCCGCATCAATTAAGTCCCAATCAAAAGGACTTAAAGATGCTTTGACAAAAGACAATGTGCCCCTTTTCTGTCGCTCCCTCTCTTTGTCAGCGTGCGCACTCTTGAAAAGCTCGAGATGCATTGGGCTGTTGATGTGAAACAGTCCCACCAACTGTGCTCGGGTTAAAAGAAAAAAAAAAAAAACAGCTTTAAAGAGTGCAGTGACATTAGCTTTGTGCTGCCTTTGTGTCTCACAAAGATAAAAGTTATATAAAAGGAAACAAAGGAAGAAAGTGTCATGCAAGCGGAAAAAAGCACCAGCATGTGTAAACTTCTTAAACTTCAGTCGCTTGACCAGACTGGTAACTCACACCCTCAGTTAGTGGGTCAGTGGAGCACTTAAACTAAACCAGAGACAAGAATGTCACACAGGAGTAAAACTCTGTTGTTACTTTACCATCTTTGCAGGAGTTTCTCCTCTATCAGGCAGAAAGTTTTTTCATTTAGGCTCCTGATAATCCTCTCAGCCTCCCCAGGCTCTGAGCAGAGAGACTTGCCATGTTTAGTGCATCAACAACAGGAGTCGAGTAAAGAACATCCACGTGACAGCGAGTTGTCTCAATCGAACAGTCATCTTCCAGTCTGCGAGCATTGTTGCAAAGGGAGCAGCAAAAATTGTCAGGCTGCCTGTTGATCCACCAGCTCTTCTTTCACTTCTCCTTCACAGCGTCTGAGGCTACTCTGAGTGTTTGGGGGTGAGAGAGCGAGAGGGAGAGAGAGAGAGAGAGAGAGAGAGGGAGAGAGAGAGAGAGAGAGAGAGAGGGAAGGAGGGCAGGAGAGTGTCTGAGAGGGGGAGGAGAAAAGCTTTCCCTTTCAGAGGAAATCCCCCTCAAGGCTTTTCAGAGTTTCTTCGCTCTCTCTCGAACACACACAGGCTCTGTCACACACCCACAGACACAATATGCCACTACTGGATGCACAAAAGCATGCCATGCTGAATGTGTGTGTCACTGTATGCAATGTAGGTACTCCTACGTTGCCATGCATGTAAGCACACACTCGCGGACGCTGATGGGCACACTCTCCCAGCATCAGAGAGCTGCAGAAATCCGGCCCCTCGTTTGTGGCCCCTTTCTTTCTATTTTAATCACTGGAAGCTTTTAGAGGGCTGAGTCAAGTCATTCTCCCCTCTCTTCTTATCCCTCGTAGGCTTCCACTGTCTGCACCGGGCTTTCTCATTTCCTCTCCTCAGCAATTGTCTTCCGGCACACTGCCCAGTCTTTGACTCATATCAAAGGGAGAGGCAGCAGAGGGGGCTTCCCTGCGGAGGTCCGAGCCAAACAGCAGGGCCTGCGAGGAGTGCTGCTATACCTACATATTAGCCCAGAGGAATGCAGGGTAACACCCCCTGGACTACATTTTACATCTGGAGTTGGAAAATGAATCTAGTGTGAAACCCAAGATCTGCTGCTGCAAGTAGCGAGGTCCATCACTGAGGAGGAAGATTGACAGGCCTTCGCTTATTTCTGTCGGCCGACCGCCAGAGAATGAGTGTGAGCGAGGCGGCTTCGACGAGCAGCTCACAGTCGGCCTCAACCTCTGTCTGTTTGTTGAAATTGCACGAGGGCCCATGAATATTTTCATCACGGGGAGAAAAAGAGCAGAATATATTTATTTTTAATCAAAAGTTTCTCTTTGTTCAGCAGGTGAAGTTGCAGCTGGAAATATGAAACAGCCTCTCTCCCTCCCGCTCTCTCTGACTCTGGCTCCAACTCCCTCCGTACCTGTGGTTTCCCGCTCTGAAGAAACTGCAGTCTTCGGAGCATTCCTCACATGTTTTTCTTTCACAGAAAGAAAGCCATGCTAATTTGTCTTTCACCCTAAACCACAAAAATATGTAGGTGACGTTCTCGAAAAATGCTGCACAAGATTCCACTCTGTGTTTCTTCTCTTTGTTTGATTCTCTCCTATTCAATCATACTTTCCTTAACTCTTTCTCGCCACCGCTCTTGCCTTAGAATATCTCTACCTGCTCCCCATCATTTGGATATATTTTATCATACCTGTATAAAAAAGGTTAGGCAGCAGAGGAAGAATGTCCTAACTTCTTCTAACTCAATTCAATTTCAGCAGCAGAAGTGGAATATAACCTTCATGATTATGTTTCATTATTCTATGTTCACCTGAAACTAAGAATAGTTGTGTTTTCGGTTCCTCAGAAAGAGTCTTTTATATCTGCAGAGGGAGCAGGTCAATCATGTTTCTACAGTTGCCCAGAACGACTAAACCAAACGCTGTCTCTAGAGAGACAGCCTTTTGTGTTTTAGCAAGGGACATCTGCATTTTTTGTGGACACCGTACAGGAGGGTAAGACAAGGGTTGTTCAGTCGGTTGCGATCTACAGTGTTGGATGCCAGTAAATCTTACACACTGGACCTTTAAAACTGATAGTTGTTAGTAGAGACTGAGCAATACTGGATTTTTTTTTTGGCACAAACAGATTAGAATTAGCAAACATTCTATACTAAACATTACTTATTCACATACATGTGGGATGTGGAACAACATTAGTACTGTTTCAGAGGTCGGGCGCCCCAGTAGAGCATGGGCCCATGTACAGAGGCTGTGTCCTCACCACAGCGGCCCCAGTGTTCAACGTCGACCTATGGCCCTTTGCTGCATGTCATCCCCCCTCTCTCTCTCTCATCCCATTTCCTGCCATCTCTCTCAGCTGTCCCATCTAATAAATCCATGAAAAGGCAAAAGAAAAGAGAAGAATATGGGTTTTCTCAATTCTAACCCAAAGCGTCTGTATTGTATATGACGACCTTGGAATGAGACTCAACAATAAACCGTCTTTCTCCAGAATGAGTTCCCCTATGTTCCATCTAGAGATGATGCTAAAAAGCGTTGACAGTAAACAGAAACAGTAAAGTTACACACTGTGAAACCAAAACTATGAGCCTGAAGACAGAGACGCAGAGGGGATATGTACATTGTAATTGTAATAATTACAGATGGTCATCACTACAAGCAGCACCTTTAACATCACTACTCATTTGATTCATATGAAACAATTTGATTATAACACCTTTAACATGAGCACATAACATGAATACACATTATTGACGAGGACACCTTAAATCTAAATCGTGACCAGGATATATAGGCCTACTAAGAGTGATATTTTACTGCTGAAGGATACGTTTGTCAGTGCTTTATGGGGAGCAAACTAAGTAATGATGTCATTATTTCAAACATATCTATGGTGAGTTCTTGTTACTTATCTGCTGACATACTACATACATTAAACATTAAAAAATATCTGCAGTGAGATAAACTCAGCCAATCATTTATGTCTATCTGTCGGGCTCCGTCTGTAAAACAGGCTCATGGGAAAGCGAGGCAATCTACTTTTGTTTTGGTTTTAACTCAAGGTCCAGACCAATCCAGGCCGTCTCCCCAGCTGAAACGTGACGGTGAATCAGAGGCTGAGGAGGATGAAAGAGGGCCACGGCGGGCTGACACTCAGTTTTGATCCCCGCTTCATGAAAACCAGATGGGCTGTCCATCTAAAGCAACACGGAGAGGGTGGGGGCTGCTCTGTGCCGTGTGAGTCAGTGAATGTGGAGATTTGAGAGGCTGCACTCAAAAATGCAGACATAAACACACATAGGTACAGAACTAGACAAAACCAGACAAAGAAATGTACACAGAGATAGGGAGCGAGTTTCCTGAGATACTGCGAGAGCCAGGAAGTTTGGAGCACACACCCACAGAGGTTCATTAAGCAACCATATAAACACTCACTCAATTTCTTTAACACATGCATTCACACACAGTTGCACGCAAACGCAGCAGGATGAGGACCTGAGCGCTCCGTCTTCCCTTCCTCCCTCCTTGTCTAATTCCTTTTGACTGAGTGGGAGACCCCGAAGGCGAGTGAGCAGGACCCCTTCAGTGATTTACTTCAGACCAACACTCGCCCACAATAACCTCCCGTACACTCAGACACAGCCGCCCACGGTCTTGACGGTTCATAAAGCATGACTCACAGCGAGCGTACAGGCTAATATCGTTATTAGAGGATGGGAAAAGTACTGCTTCTCCTCTTGGCAATCTACCCCCTGCATCACTTCTTGGATCAATTACCTGAGCGGGTTCCCGCTCCAAGCTCATATTCATTAACTTTATGATGTCGCAGGTTGTTTTCATTTAATACAAGCGGAGCGAAGAGCAACCTCAGCATTGATTGTTCGTTGAGTCGGTCCCTAACACTTTCAGCATGTCTCAGTGACATTATTGTGAAGTGCACTGTCCCACTGACGAATGTCTGAATAGCTTTCGGCTGTTATCACTCTTGTGTTGATGGGACAACATGAAAGGAGGAGAGGGAAGACAAAGGGGTTATCTGTCCCTCCCTTGGTTCCTTTTCCCAGGGAGGGTGACCTTATCAGCATCTGGAGATCTGCTGCTGTGACTGTGACATCATTTCCTGCCCTGTCAAGATTAGGGGCCTGAACTTGTGATTTAGACATTTGGTTGCTCTTTCAACAAACAGAAGGGATAGAAGTCCTGGCTTCTTCCCCCCTTGATATCTGTCTACACCACAGATGTTTTTTTTTTCTTCGAGGTATTTCTGGGTCTTTAAAGAGAGGGTTTAAGGCATGTTTTGAGTAGTGTGTCACTCTGTGTGGTACTAAAGAGAAAATGAGGGGGTCTTGAGAAGAAAAGGCGTACATTCAAGGACATTCCTACAGGGTCAGTGGGACTCTGCATGCATGTGTGTGCACGTGTGCTTGTCTTTCATTGTTCATTCAGGTGCCGTCGAGTGATACATGGTGACATTAAATGCTCCCAAATGTTCACTTCTCTTGTAATTGTAAATCTATCAGTCTATGAAGTTCTACATATCACGCTCCATTTTTTTATGGCTAATAAAAGACAGGACAGAAATGCCTCCAGCACTTTAAATTGCTTTCCATCTGTCCCACTTTAACAGCCTTGTTCCCACTGAGATTTTATAATGAGACATCACATTTTAATACAATGAGAAGACTTCGCTGGGATATAAATGCAATCTTTTGTCTGCGTTGTTACCTCTCACAAGATATTGGGCTTCTTACAGAAAAAAATCAATAGACTTACTGTATATGAGTTACTGATAACATTGAGCCTCTAAAAGTGGAATACAAATCCTCTGGTAAGCAAGTGGTTGCAAGTTTGTTGCAAAACCTAAGGAAGCTCATGCTAGCTAGCTAATTTTAATGTTATGGACCTATAACTAGTGGACACAGCTCTTGAGGCAGAGCCCCATTCATTCCTATGAAAGCTGCTTAGTGGTTCTTCTCATTGTATGGCCCATAGCATGTGCGCACCACAGACTGCCGTCGGTTAACTTCCCGTTTAGCGCCCAGCTAGCTTGAATAAGGACAAAAAAATGTAATTGTGTAACTCTTCTAGACTTTCCAAATGTTATTAGACCAAATGACTCAAATGATGACAGTGAAACGAATCATTTCATTTCGGGGGCATTGTGACGCTCAAAAAATGTATCCACTGTTTTACAGCTGCTTCCTTCACAATGTTAGCTCATGTCTTTTTCGAGGGGGCATCACGTTGTGCTGTAGTTACACAGTTCGGCCACTATGAAAATTGACTTCAAACCCCTTCAAACTTTGCTCATGCTAGCTAATGCCAACATTGCTAAAATGAGCTAATGTTAATGTTACATGACATGTGTCATATTAGGTTCAGATTATATATATATGAGCTGACTTTCAAGTCAGAAGGAGGAGTTTGTGGTGGTGGTGTAACAGCTGGGCGTGACAAGCCAGAGACCACTGTTCAAGACCACGTTTCAACATTCGTAAGTGTCAAACCACTGGATAATTCTAATGGGCTGTTAATACATTTTCCAGCTGTGTTAATGGCAACAAAACCAGATATTCTGATGACATGTTGCGCCAGTTTGCAAAACCAAAAACGGGATTTTTTTAGACAATTTAAACCAGATTAAGCCAAAACATGATAATGCCCTTAAGCTTGGGAAATAAACATAACCACACCAATAAGCACACCCTTCTCAAAACCTTAAAGCAACATCATGTAGAAATTGGCATTTTGTGGGATTTGGCGCCCCCCACTGCAACACCACTGTCATAATAACAAATCCCATGTCTGCAACAATTTGTCAGATGTAAGGTAGGTGCTGAATACAAACAAAACTCATTATGTCATAACAATGTTACGTGTTGAAATGTTGAATCTTGAAGTAAACATGTATGTAAGGCTGTGATCCTACCCACTCACTGAAGTTACACAAACAAGTGATAGGGGGTGGAGTGGCTGAGACAGAGACACCATTCACCCTGTTACAAGACACTGAACCATCAAAATGATTTTATAGCTGTTATATTAGCGTAAAGAAATGTTGCATAATGTTGCTTTCAAGGAAGGTAAAGTTTTACAAATCGAACATATGGTTTGAGTTTCTGCAAATTAAGATGTGCTGAAAGTTTCAACACATCTTAATTTGCAGAAACTCAAATTGCCAACATGTACTTTGGTGATTAGGTAGAAAAAAATTTAGAAAAAAATCCAGTTTATGCAGAGAATCTCTTAAAAATGGTTGTTTATTCACTGAACAAAAGTAGCAATTTATGTCATTTGTAAAACATCAATCAAACAAGTTGTAACATGTTTGATCAGTATGAGATTCCTCATGACCCTCTGCTGATGCCTGTAGCTCAGCAGCTCAGATATCTTCTTGGTCATGCTCTGCACATTCTTTCCTCATGTTATTATATTGGAAAATCCTTTTTATAGCAAATCCAAAACGTTAACTTCAATCTTTTTTGCAAAACAATGCGCTTCCCTGATGAATTCCACTCAGTTGCTATCTCGGATGAAGCCTGAGTCTGTTTGTGTTAGTACATCAAATACAGAGAATAAAGGGCCATGCATGCTTTGTGGAGAGATACATGAAAGACTTCCCAAACTGGAAACATCTTTGCCAGAGCTGAATAGAACAAAGCATGTTTGTTCCATGGACTTTTCTGAACTTGACATTCAAATGGGGGATTGTATGTGTAAGTGTTAGTGGTTCAGTGATCTCACCTCGATTTACAGCAATGTTATTAAGGACTGTACAGCAAGCTTCTAAAGAGGAACAGACACAGTATTGTTAAATTGAATTAAGGGGTTTTCCATCTTTGTGGAATATGGGCACGCTTGTGGTCCACAGAATGAACTACGAATTTAGATGTCATATTGATTATTATCACATGTGAAACGCTCATGCTGCACCCACTGAGCAGTTCCACATGTTTTGGTTGGTCCCACTCTGTCCTGATGTGTTTTTCTGAGAGTCACACAGCAGTGAGAGGCTTCAACCTCAGCTGGCCACTGCTGGGTGCTGGTCCAGTGTAGGAAGCAGGTGTTAAATTCACAACAGCGGACATGAGAGAGGGGGAAAAAAATGGCTGCAAGCTGAGGCACAGGAATGTGGGAAGCTTGAGACTTTGGCTCAAATAGTTTTTCTTCCCTCTTTAACAAGAAATTCTGAATAAAACAGGAGTGACCGTTTAGAGCCACATGCTCGTGGCCTCGAGAGGATGTCGTGCTCATCACACACAAGAAAACAAATGATGCGTGAAATGCTTTTTAAGGACATGTCGGACAGCTCTGCATTCCCATCCCTGACTCAAATGAATCAGTCTGTCCGATCTTTGCATTCACACACTGTGAAAAGAATGGAAAGAACCATGAAGTCTCTTATTCCAGAAGATGCTTACCCCGGTGCTTGCCTTGTTTTCGTACCATATAAACTGGCTGAATTAATTAAGTAGATTAGTCCTGTTGTGTTCCATGTTCAGGGCGGTTTGTCAACAAGTGAAACCAGACGCAAAATTCTTGATATCTCTAACTCGGTATTACAACGAGGAGGTGGATGGGAACTGTTTTTACAACTTGGCTGTGCATATTTATGGTCTGATTGATATGACATGAATGCAGCATATGCTGTACTTTGTTATGTGAGCATGGCTTTCATTAGCATGTTTATGTTAACAGCTATTGTGTGTCATACATTTAATGCTGCCACCATGTTTATCTGGCCATGGTTCGCATAGTGTAGCTAGTAAATACATTGTATATATTACATATATTGTCATCAATAATCATAGGACACGATTTTGACATATCGCAAGCTCTCATCACTGCATCACCAAAGACATCTTTTTAGAAAACATAAATGCCTGTACCACAATTTGATGCAATCCATGTGTCAATATATTTCATGCTGGGCAAACAGATGGACCAACCCTGTAATGGCGGCGCATGCAAATGCAGCAGCCGGTAGCACCTAAGAATGGGACTGAGGCTGGCCGAGCAACAGAGGCTGCTGTGCCCACATCTGTGTAGGACCTTTGTTCTGAGCCAACAGATTAGGATTACAGCAGGCTGAGGAGAGGTGGACTCCGCATTTACATCATTGATATTTGGTGCTTAAATCATAAATGCAGTCAGAGATGATGGACAGTGCTTCCCAGATGTTGAACTTTTAATGGAAGGAAGCTAACGGTATTATCATCACTAACTTGCACTGTGGTTTACTTTCACTTGATACAAATGTATGTATATACAGTATGTATATAAATCAATGTGTATGTATGTTCTATGTTTGTGTATTTTAAAGGAGTACAAGCTTTCCTTTTGTTATGAAGCCAAGTGTTATATAATGACAAATAAATTACCTTCAACCTTGATATTACAGTTGTGCCTTTGTAGCTAATATGTTCAAAGACAGAAGGTACTGAGTATTAACGCTAAATATAAACTTCCTCTCAAGTGACCAGATGCACACAGCACAGCTCGTTCTACTGTAATAATCCCATAAGCTATCCAGTGTTTCTCACTGAATTTTTCGGGGAAGTCACTGGACTGAGGTACTAATTAGGACATTCCAAGACAGTACTTAACGGTTAACTCTCGACTGTATTTGCTTGTGTAAGCAAAGCTGTGGACACAATGGTGTTTTGGGAGAAATGGTATATGAAAACAACGCCTGCTGCCGGGCCATGGGAAACACTGAGACCCAAACATGCCGCTGAGTCAGAGATAGACTGCTGCACTCGCAGACAATGTTGTTTCAGGTGAAACGGGGGGCAACAGGTGTGTGTGTGTGTGTGTGTGTGTGTGTGTGTGAGAGAAAAGAGCAGCCATCTTCACTCTTGCCTCCTCCTAACACATGACCAGTCAAGAGTGGACGTATAGCTGCATACTGAGAGAATGTGATCCACTAATAAACAAAGGGAGCTGGAGGATATAAGTCGTCCAAAAGCTTTATTTGAGGAGGCCTCATGTCAGATGAAGTGGAATGCATGGTGGCCAGTATCGACTGCAGATTTATGGTGTGAATCACAGAGCGTGACGTGTGAGTAAACAGGGGTGTTAATTTTGTTGTGAAAGCCCGAGACAATAAGACAAGAAATGTGTGAGCTTTATTAAAATACCACTGAGTCACCACAAGTCTGTGTAAATCTGATCCGTCAACTATTCCCACCCCTCTTTTTCCCCGTCTTTCTCAGTTTCTGTCTCATCCACTGTCTCCTCAGTGTCTCCTTGGAACATTGTCTCTGATCACCTCGAACTGCTATAGTTTTTACACTGATGATTTTCAGTGTCAGCTTTTTTCTTTGTTTCTCCATTTTCCCATCACTTGTCTTCTCGCATTAATTTCTCATTTTACTCCCACTCTGCTTAATCCTTTCCCAGCTCAACTCACTGTTTTTAGCTCCTTTGTCCCTGCTCTTCTCTCCCTCTTCTCCTCCCTCTCACAGTTCTTTTTTTTTTTTTTTTTTTTTTACAGTAAGCAGTCCTGGAGCAGCTGTTGGGAGGTGGCTGCCTCTGAGTGGAGCTAATCTGTCTGATTTATCACTCAGTAACAGGAACTTGAACTGGACAGAGTTGTTAATCCTTTACTGAGACACTGAGCATGAACATTTCTTATATGCGCATTATTACTTTTCCTCTTTCCCATGTTTTTTAGTCTCTTTCTCTGGTCTTTTCTGCTCCCTTTGTACTCTAAACCCTCTTATTTTCTATTCTATTACTCCTCCCAAATATTTTTTTCCATGATTTGGACGGTCACATTCTTTTAGTTTTTCCTCCCTCTTGTCTTCTTTGATACCATTCCTGTTTTTCGTCGGGGCGAGTCTGCTGACGTAAAACTGTGTTTACAGTGTTTGTATCTGTACCGTTCGGTGTCTCTGATTCGTAGCCACGCCTGCTTGCCTCGCTTTGTCTGGGTTGAGGCTGTGGGTGCAGCAGATGTTTTGGCTAACCATGACCATAAAACCACTCCACACAGTGGTGGGTTGACGGCCCACAGGAACAACCCAATGCACAACACACAATTTTGCTTTTGACTCAAGGTCTGTCCGATTTTTTTTTTTATACTCAATGTATATTTCATTTCATCTTGTCTTTACTTTTAGCTGATAGTTAAATATGAAATTTCAGTCTTATTCCCAATTCGTCAAATACTTATGCATTGGGATTGTAGGGCGAGTTGGCCGCCTTGGGAGATGGGTATGTATGCATATATAGTATGTGCACATATCTGGATGTGTTTATACATATATACTTATACATATATACTTATATATACTGTACTTATATAAATATGCAGAATTGCACGTGCATGTGAAGCTCCACAAATAATTGGTGGACTACAAAAAACTTCAGCTGAATTTCCATCAGTTGGTGAGTAGATAATGACTCAATTTTCATTTTTTGGGTGAACTTATCCTTTAAGGTTTAAAGTTGGGTATGACTAAACAAGCTGCATCACTTAATCTATAGTATGTTACATGTGTTTCAACAGGTTGTGGGGAGGGTGTTTTCTTTTTCTAAGTCAAGATAAAGAGGGCAGTTATAATACAGAATATATGGCGAACATATACACCTTCATACTTGGACATTTGCACTGAACACAGCCTGCGTCCCTGCCTTATATGGGCCCCTTCACTATCTAAACTTGCAGTTTCAGTGTTGGACCACTAGATGTCATATTTCATCAACTGTCACAATTGTGTTGTGACTGTAATCTGAGAAGCTCAGAGGTCTCTGCCTCTCTGTATATGCTCTGCTTAGCATCCACATATCATCTTGTGACTTCAAAGCATCCGGAATGTAAAAGAAGTGTAGTTGAAGTGCAGCAGCAGCAGCAGCAGCAGCCTGTCCTAAAAAGGACAAGATGATCCACCGAAACGAGCCTGAACCAAACAAGGACTAATGATAAGTGTTTCCTCCCTGCTGCCAGGTGAAGGCACTCATTTCCACTGGCAGGATAAATCGATCCAGATGGCATGTGGCGGACTCATCGTTTAGGGCATTATGACCCTCTCCTCACCTGCCTCCTTGTAAGGGCTTATTATCACAACACCAGAAAACATCTGGCTGGCAGAGCTGAGTGATGAGGGATTCACACACACACGAGCATACTTCAAGGTTTTCACATCTGTCTTTAAAGAAAGATTTTTCTGATAAATCTGGATTTAGTACAACTCCTCCGTCAAAAGTGAAACTCAGTGCATCGTATTATAAATCATCTTAGTTTTAAGGACACTGGCAGTTGCAAAGAATAGTGACACACCAAAGTGAGTTTTGTAAAGTGATTCAGTTTGTGAGTGTCACAGGATTTTTTTCAGCCCAACAACAAAAAAAAGATTGAACAGATTAACTTGTGTTGATGTAAATACACACTTAAACACAGTGTGTTCTGTGCAAAAAATCAACCACCTGTGTGTGTGTGTGTGTGTGTGTGTGTGTGTGTGTGTGTGTGTGTGTGTGTATGTGTGTGTGTGTGTGTGTGTGTTGATATTCAAGTGTGCAGCTGTTTAAGCAGTCGACCTGACAGGGGCATTAGTAGCAAAG
>OMLP01000288.1:6336-20663 GCA_900302685.1 Spondyliosoma cantharus | reverse complement strand
TTTACAGTACAGAAATACTTTGTCATAACTGGACTGTTAATTCTTATTATGATTATAACAAAAAGAGAAATAAATAAACATTGGTAGCTCTCCACACGCATAGTAAATTAGTTGTTAGCTGTGACACAACAAGTGCTTTTCTTCTGGTCTGATGATGGGAGGTCTCACTACGTGAATTTAGTGGAGGGAAGGTGGTTTTGTTTTCACAGTTAATTTGACAACTCACAGCTAAATTTGGTCTTGTTACCTTTTGCTCCCAGATATGGAACTTGCTCCAGGCATTCAGATATTTCCTGCAAAACTACTGATGAAAGCACTTGATATGCAGCACTGAAAGTAAGCGAGCTGTTTCGAAAAACTGCGCGTAGCACAAACAGAAAGCCTAATGAGCTGGTTTTTGATCTGCCGTGAGAGCTGCAGGTCTGAGACCAAAGTGAAAATGTTGGGAATTCAGCATTTGTTTGTGTTGCCTTTCAAATCTTATTGATGAGATATGCAGCCCACGCTTACCCACCCATGACTGCACTCCTCTGCAGGGCTACTACTCGTCCTTAGGCTAACTCTGACTTCAAAGATGTGTATTTTCGGAAAATATGACTCATTTCCTCTCATCAACACGGGGGCATACATCCAAAAAGGCATGTTGTTCGAAACAGAAATACTTTCATGTGGAGTATGGATGAAAAATTAATCCCGGGCCCACCTTATTTAAAAAAACAACACACTGACGATATTATGTTTTACATAACGTTAAAAAGAGCTGCATTTTAGAAGAACATTGTTGCTCGAGGCTAAAAAGAACTCAGCTTGACCTTTGAACAGCGTCTCTTGACAGATTTTTGTGTTTGCATGGAGTTCAAGCTCACATCTGTCTCAGATGTTATTAAAAGCCTCACCGCAGGGCCAATCAATGGAGACAGTCCTGCTGTGCATTGTGCCACAGTTGAGGATAATATCTGGTGCATACGGAGAGCTGGGTGATCAATCAGTACAGTCGGCTCACTGATCTCCTGATGCCAAACACGTACAAATGCCAATGATCCGTGTGAAAGCAAGCATGCTCCGATATAACTGCTTCAGTTAATTTAACATCAAGCCCACATACAACAGATCAAATCATTAAATTAGTCTTTGATATTAATGGTTATTTCAGCGTTCACCTTCCACTGGAAAAATGACCACACCAGGAGCAGTAACTTGCAGACTAAAAACAACTATTACTGCAGGCATTTCAGCCAAAGAAGGTCTTACATAATGAAAATATGACCTTCTAGCATCACACATATCCTCATCTAAATGACAAGCACTGATACTGCATGTCATTACAAAATGACTTGACATGGAACATCTCTCTCATCTCAGAGTTTTAAAAAAACAACAACAATGATTTGCCTCAATGAGCTTTATAATCTTTACAATACATGGTATCTTAATTTGAATGAGGAGGAACTCACTCCAGAGTTTGGAGGGATTTATCTAAAATCAAATGAGGAGAAAAAAAAATGCCCATCCTATTAAAGGATCAGTATGTAGTTTGGGGGAAAACATTTCAATCAGAAGAGAAAGATCTTCATTGACTGACTTTTTTTGCCTGAACAAACAAAATGAACAAATTCTCTTTGTTTTAATGACTGAATAAACAAACTGACAGCACAATTTGATACTGTTTTACTTTGTTTATACCTCTCTAGCTTCAAACAGTGTTCTGGGACCTTATTTTCCTCTGAGAACAAGCTTGTTTATTCACTTATGGAAAAGATAAATGTTCCTGAGTTTGTATTATTACCTCCTTAATATTGTAAATATAAAAACCCTGAGTTCGAATTTCTTCTCCAACACTACATAATGCCTCTTTAATATAATGAATAAAGGATTGCTCATATGGTAGGTAAAAGTAATCATTGATCACTTTCCAAGTTATGAGAGGTCACGCTTTAAAGTTTTAGTATCAAATCATAAATACTTTTTATTTCAAAATAAGACGTTTCATTTCTGCTGATGTTACCTCAGTTGGGTAAGCACCCAAATTAAAGAAGCACATTTGGAATTTAGCAAACTTCAAAACTCAGCTGCACACAGGCACTCTCACTGTGATCAGGATCAGTTGATCCTAGGCTTCTAATATGCAAACAAATACAAAAACACACATTCACACTGTTACACAACATAGATAATACTCCCACACTCACTCTCATGCAACCCCGGATGACCCTGCCTGTCCATATTTGTATCACTTAACAACAATTACAACCGCCCCCCCCCCAAAAAAAAATGGATGGAAATGGATGTATGTTCTTATTTTCAGGCTGTCAGTTATGGTGGCTAAAGACTCTCGCTTCTGTTTTGTTGAAAAAGCTGCTTTGCTTCCAAAAAGTGAACAGAGAATGTTGAATATTTTTAGGGGGGATGTCATACTGATGAACTGCAACAGGAGGGAGGACCATTAACACGCATGCACTGGCTGAGTAAATGACAGACAGGAGGCTCCTAAATGCATGTGAAATGTAGGACACGGTGAGGGTGTATAGTACATGAGCAACAGCAGCCTCTAGTGGATCACAAGGTCCGGGTGAGTGGGTGGCCGCCTGGTGGAAACGCTGTGATGGGGAGACTGAAGACTGTGAGTGGAGTGAGAGAGGGAAACGAGTGAGAGAGCACGGGGGTGTTCTGACATCAATTTTATTGTGAAGTCTGCAAACACTGTAAAAGTGTGGGTGTGTTCCTGCAGCGCACAGAAAGTTGGTTAACACAGAGTTGTGACTGTGTGCGTGTGTGTGGGCTCATGCTGGGGTTATTCATTCTGTCCTGCTGTGTGTCTGAATAACATTTGAATGCATTTGATTTCCATTTACACTCATCGAAAACAGGATGTCGTTGCATCACGGGGCGCAAAGTAGCCTCGCTGTAGCTGCGTTGTGATGCAGTGCCATCGACACTTTCCAAACACCAGAGCACAACTCGGCTTTATATGTGGAAGCCGGGATGTAACTTGTAACCAACCGTCAGCAGCATTTACACATGCACATGTTGTACCAGAGACTACTTTCAATATGCCAATATCCTCCAATGTGTAAA
The DNA here is from genome assembly GCA_900302685.1 of Spondyliosoma cantharus. Lineage (NCBI taxonomy): Eukaryota > Metazoa > Chordata > Actinopteri > Spariformes > Sparidae > Spondyliosoma > Spondyliosoma cantharus. The sequence goes on along the minus strand of OMLP01000288.1, from coordinate 17,588 downwards.
TGTGTTAATGCACTGTATGTCCCACATGTGTTGCATGATCACTATACCTCTGCAGCAGGGAGAGTGGTGTATTGAATGATCTCTACAGAGACTAGGAGCAGCGATGCTGCGCGGAGGGATGAATGATGCCCTGAGAGTTAACTTCTGCCAGACTGTTCTGTCTGCTCCCTTTTTCATCTTTTATTTAATCTTCCTCCAGACAGGTTGAGGGAAGAGGGAGACAAAAAGGGAAAGGGCAAGTGCAAGGCAAGGCAGGGCTAGGAAGTTTTCATCTACTATACATATCTGCAATTACCTCAGATAAGTTAAAAACATTTCTTTTTGTTGCTACTTCATGTTTGTTTAGGTTGAATTTTTCATTTCTGTCTTCTTACAACGCTGTGCTTATGCTCTGGTAACCTTCAGGCACAAAACCCACTTGGTTTGGAAAAAAACATTGCTAGGATTAAAATACCTGGTGCCACGATCACCACACAAACAGCTGGAAATATCTCCCTAGTTGTCCCTTAAAGAAAATCCAGTGGTGTGACTTGAACAGCCGTTTGGCAGCCTTGCTGGCTTTTAGCAACAACACCGCCGTCCCCTCCACTTGCTGATGTGAGAAGTGGCTAATAAGTATATAATGTGATCGTGAAATGCCATGTTTCTTACAAATGCCAACTTTGGTTGGCAGGAACGTTAACTGCTCTACATTACATCCTGATGGCTGAGCTGAGTAAGTAACACGCACAAAAAGACACTGCAACAGTAACAAAAAGTGAGAATTCACAAAACAACCACGAAGAACTCATTATTTCAAACACGAACGTGCACAAATACGCAGAGACTCGCGATAAGTCTGAGAAAATCTAAACGTTTTCTGACTTTTTCTGCTTTTAACACCTTTTCCTCACTGTAAAATCACTCCGAATGAAACAAATGTGAGAATGAAAAAATCCCGTTTTCTGGTTGCTCACGACTCAAACAGTGATTGGGGTCACAGTAGATTTATTTCAAGGGGCTGTAAACCAAATGGGTCACTTCTGCATCGGGGATGTGCCAAGAAATGCTCCGAGCTGGGGAGCAAACAAACATATCAAGAGAAAATGACAAAAACTGAAGCTCTACAGAGAAGGGGTTTGGAGCACTTGACTTCACAAATAAAGAGTTGCGACGGGGTCAAGTAGGTATCGCTGCAGCAGCAAAGCCACTCGCAGCCTGAGCAGAGAAAGAACATTTCATGGGCTTCCGTAAAGTCACATGATTCACATCGAATGGTCAGATTCAAACAAGACAACAAATGATCTGCTACCACATACACTGCAAGATAACAGTCTCTCTGATCAAATCACAGGACGATACAGATTTATGATGGGGTGTGTAATTTCACTCTTATTCCATCGCCGCATGTTATTTCAAAATGAAGACGCGAGGATGACCTGATGCGAAGAAAAACAGATAGAATGACATGAATAATTGAATCCGTGCGAGGCAGGGGGCTAACAGACACCAAGTCATCATTATCTGGGGCTCTTAATTAGACAGAGATGATCAAACGCTAATTGTCGGAAATGATCCTCACAGGCAGCGACACCCTCCTACCTGCATTTGAAGGCACTGTGGAGAGGAGAGTTATTCTTCCTATTATGCAAATAGCTTTGTCGCATTACCTTTCATTACCTAAGCTTCACCTTCTGCAGTACAGTGCTTATTCAGAGTCACTGGCCACATGAACACACATTCACAATTTGAGTGTTTCAAGATATTCTGAGATGCTGGTAAATCTCCTGTCCTCAGTCGATGTTAGTTGACAGGGTAAAACTCTCATTATGCACATCGTAGCGAGGGCCAGTCATGAGTAATCACTTGGTGCTGGGCACGTTGTCTGTGAATGTCACTTGGGTTAATGACAGTGAAGGACACAGAGAAGACAGAGAGGGTTGTTGTTAATGTTTTTTGTGTGGGTGTAATAATGCAGCTCCCCCTCCACGCTTTTTCTCAGAAATATGAATTTTTGACAGGTAAAGGAATGCAGAGGGGTTTTGGGGGATTGTGTGTTTGTGTGTGTGTGTGTGTGTGTGTGTGTGTGTGTGTGTGTGTGTGTGCGTCTTCTAAATTGGCAGCATTATCGGCACGCAGGGTACATTTAGGAATGGAGGCATGTGCCATTGTTTATATTCTCTGCATTCCCACTAAGCAAGCTTTTGTTTAATCAAAGTGATTGCATTCCAAAGTAAACAAGGTATTATTAGTGTGTGTGTGTGTGGCAGCAGCATGAAGAATGTTGTGTGTGTCAGGAAAAACAGAAAAATCCTCATGAATAACAAATATCTGAGTTAAGCTAAATATTGAGTCTCTTCTGAACTATGCAAACCATAAATAGTTATTATTGCTGCTGATGGACATAATGATGTCTTAATGTTGGAAAACACAATGCAGGGCTCAGCGATGAGGATTGTCCAATGGCGAGGGGCAAGTAAAATGCCACATTGGGCTAGTAAATCTAGTGGTGGTGAAAAAGAATGAAACGCGTTGTTTTGTTTTTTCCAGAGCTGATGATGAAGTCCATCATTTTGCTTTCATATCATCTCAGTTGAGAAAATGTGGGCAAAACTCCAGCTATGTATAGCCCAGTTTGCTGCATTTTTTAAGAGCAAAGATGAGGAGATTAAACATGGCAATTAACTTTCTTTGTTGTTAACTGATAAATGCAAATAAATAATACAGTTGTAAAGTGGCAAAAACAAATGACCTTGGGCAAGTAGATTTCTGAACCATTTACTCAACTGGGCAGGTAAGAAAAAAACAAAAAAAAACTGAAACAGACACATGAATACTAACAACGACTAAGGCAGATATTTATTTTCTTAATAGTTCACACACTTCCAGTAATCTGTGGGTCACTTACATGCTGCTAAAAGTATCTTGAAAAGTGTCCAGCTGCTGTATCTTTGAATTTGGACTCACTTCCTGGTTTTTACCTCTCACCTTGGTGAGCCTGACTTTGCCAATGTTTTCTGTGTTTTCAAATAGTTTCATTGAAAGATACCAAGATCAAAACAAGCTTCACAATAGCTAATTTAACTAGCTAACACTTGGCTAACAATGCTAACAAGCAGAATGGAGATCCGCTGTCACGGGGGTTTAAAGGGGAAAACTAAAAGGTGGACCCAAAAGCAGATTAGACAGGGTCAGGATAAGGGAGAACAGAAGACAAGCTTTTATTAAAACAAAAGCTGCATACAAAAACAAACCAAGGGAGCTAGTTCCATAAACTAGTAAAAATGGAAAAAGGCAAACAGAAAGCAAAATACCACTTGAAGACTGGGGAAACAAGGAACTCGGGAAGAACATCACACACCAACAGAAACAATAAACCGACAAAGAGAAAAGGGAAGGCAGAAACTAAATACACAGACACTAATGATGAGACGAGGAACAGGTGAGGTGAGAGGAGGGAGGAGGACAGGTGAGATAATGAGGGGAAGACACAGAGGAGAAGGCATGAAGGAAACAATACTGACAGACAGGGGGAGACAGACAAGAAAGGAGGAATGGGAAAATACAATGGAGAGAACATAGTGGAAAGAGCAAGGAGACACAAAAAGGACAAGGAAATCAAAATATAAGACAAGAGACATAACGACATGAACCATGACACCCGCTGCTTCTGTCAGTTCATGAATGCGGCGCTAGCTTAGCTGGAGCAGGTGAAACAGCTGGAACTGAAATTCAAAGACAAATGAAATAAATGACCAATAGAAATAAGATCGTTTTTGACAAGGTGAGTGGATATGCTGCCAAATATGTTTGAATATAGTCTGAATTATACCAATATCATTTTAGTGCTTATACTGTAATTAGCTAGCTAGCTACATACCTGTGCTAGCATTTCAGCTGCTAACAGTAGTTAGCAGAGTTATCGTCTGACCAAAGAAAGCAAAAATACTGCTTGGCTCATTAGTCTTAATATCAGTTAATGCAATATATAGTAGTTATTCTTTATAGGTATATGTGCCTAGTCCAAAAAGGGGAAAAAATGGTTCAGTAACTCGTCGTGGTTGGATGTAGTTTATTTTTCCACTTCTAAACAAAGGACCTTGTTCAGCTTGTACAATGTGTCTAAATGCTACTTACAGTCACCCATAGTAATGTTTTTACATTATTCTTGTGTTGCAACAAATGACAGTTCAGGAAATAGGAAATATAAAACAAGTGTGAGGTAAAATAGACATTTTGGCATTCAAGAGGAAATCCAACAGACTGGGACTTTCGATGGACCTGAGCCATTGTTAACTACATTTTGTTTCACCTTGCTTCTCTTGCTGTTAGTCTAAATGCCTGCAAAGAAAAAGCTATCGTTTGTTGAGATAGATATTAAACACATGCTATTGAGTTTTCAGGTTGTAGCATAAACCACAGCAGACAGACTCACACCACTGCAATGCAGATTTTAGTATTATGAAGGTTTAGGATTTTAAATGTAGGAGCTGTGAGAGCGTGAAGCAATAGCAGCTATTGTGTCTTTAGAGTTTTTACTGTTAATGCTGTTATCGCACTTTAAATGGATTTAGTTATTTTGCATTAGATGCACAGTTGGGAATCCCTTAAGGACACAACAGTTTTTAACATCCCGTAAAAGAGGGAAGGACGCCTTAGGAGAGATGGAAAGATAAAGACGCAGGCATACATAAACACATGCACACACAAAGTTTACACACAAACAAAAAAACACTTATCGCAGACTCTCAGATTCTCTATACGCTAACATTAAAGGACACAAAATTGGCAGGAACATGAAAAGCACAAATCTCCAAAGCAAATCCAACACAGACATGTTTTATAACAAGTATGTATAAACTCTGTAGTAGTAGTACTGTAGTTGTATGCCACTCAAAGAAACCGTCCAGCCAAGCTTCAGATCGCTGATAATTTTTTGGACTGTATTCATCTGCAACAGAACAACGGTCTGAAGACAATCTAGATAGGTATAAGTAGAAAGTGAACGTTGTTATTTATTTTATTTTTTTTCCTTTTTCTTCCAGGGACTCCTTATGCCAGCTCACAGTTCTTCCATATGTTCCAGTAAATTTGTGATTTTCCTCGGGAAAAACAACCTTACATGAAGTGCAAACTCCTAACTGCTCGCAGCCAGAGCCAAATGTTTTTATGGCAAATTTGAAAGTGCTATACAGTGTGACTTACTGTTGAAGCAGGCGCATAGCTCCATCACAATATGCTTTGATAAACGGTGGCCGATGAATATAACAACAGCAATATCTTTACTTGGCTGAAGTGACTTTTTTTTTTACTTCTCCATTGTTTTCAGTGTCTTGCTCAAGGCTTTGTCAACATGTGGACAGGTGGAGATGTAGATTGAGCCATTAACCCTACGATTAACTGTGATTACAGCCCGCGGAGACTGACTGTAAGTCAATATAATGTCCACAGAGATGGTAGGAGTGAGTCGACCAACATGGCATATGTCCAGCTTAATTAACACATACAAGGTCATGCATAATGTCAGTGACATGGTAACCAGCATGTCATGTCACACAGGAACAAAGGTAAAAACGTAACGCTGCTGCTGTGCACTCGGTGGACGCTCTTGTATTACATTCACCCTTAATCTGTTATTTATTAAGTTTAACTGCACTGTTAGAAGTGTTGACATGTTGAGAACCACTTGTATTAGACTTACTGTAATAGCCAGATAAAGTAAATATGTGTAATCTGGTGTTAAGCGTGGGTGATTCTGGCCTTAATTGTAGATATTAAAGACAAACAAACAAGCTAACAGTGTGAAGAGGAAGTGAAGACAAATAGAGAACCCATGTCGTCCTTCACCTACATGTTCTGTAGCTTTTCTTGTGCATTAAACACTCAACAGTGTGGCTGCTCCAGTAGTGTTTAATGTTGAAGTTCCACAAAGGAATAGTATCACTTTGCATGAACGCACCAAGTGTTTCAAATGCCTTGTAGGCCTGAATAATATATTAATGCACTAGTGCAGAACAGATGCATACTAGCCTGTGTATTTATAATATATGACAGACCGTCCACAGAATAAACTGGCAGCTGGTGCTGGTTTTCCCAGCAGAATAAGGACTGGGATTCTCACATCCATGTGGATTTTCTCCACACTGTACCAGAAGACAGTAATGTTCTGTTTTATATTGATTGGTGTATGGCTTCTTAATTGCATAATTTTAGGGTGATGTGGTGTAATGCATGTCCAATGTTTTTTATCAAGTCTTCAGGTTAGGTTCAGTCTCTGTTAGATGAGAATCTGTATCACAGAGCACAAACACGTGACTACAAAGGCCCCACTTTGATGCTGGATATGTAAAATTATCACAGATAATCTTCAGTTTCAGCTATACAATTGCTTCACTCAGTTTATGGTCACCAGAATGGTCCTCCTCATGTGGTCAACAGCCTTTTAGCACCACAACTCATCCTACAATGTTGAAGAAGAGCTATATCTTGTCATTGTTCTTCATAGGGGTCAGAAAAGCATTATGGCTTTGTTAGTTTTGTACGTTAGCCAGTCATGCTAATCCTTCAGTCTCCTCCTTTGTCGCAAAGCTGCTTTCTGCTCCCATTTGGCTGATTTCATTCTGTTTCCCCCCCATCTCTAAATGTCCATGCTAGCATTAAGGAACCATCTGTGGCTGTGTTTCATTGGCCACTGGCTCAAGGCTCTGGTTCTTAAATAGAAGCAATGGAAGGGTGAGCCCCAAATGGACCATGGTCAGGCTTTGGAAATGTTTGTGCATGAGTAAGCATTAATATTTGAGTGCATTAGAGGATGAATATTTTTATATGGATACCCACTAAAAAAAGAAACAGGAATAAGTCCTCCAAGCTTCTGTGAGCCATCACTCTGGACTCATTGTTCTCAGCAGCTACAGCATGTGTAGCTACATCTCTATTACCTCCACAACCTTTCAGTTTGTATGTCAGTACAGACTTCTGCTACTGCAAAATGTCAGCAAAAAACAGCTCAGTCTGTATATATTATAATGCTTGAACTCTCTACCCTAAAGTACAGTAACTGTGTTTACACACCGTGAGTTACTTAATATAAATCTGTTGGTTTCAATCATCATGACATTAAAACCTGTATGACTTTTGTACTTTGGAGGAAGGCCATAGGGCGAACATGTAAACTCCACACAGAATGCCGTGCTAGCTTACAATATCTCTTACACTATCCGGTACATTTGTGTGTGCATGTGAGTGTGCGTGTGCATGCGTTTGTGCATTTGTGCGTGCGTGCGTGCTTGTGTGTGTGAAGCAGCAGTATGAGGAATGTTGTGAGGGAGGGAGAAGTCAAGCAGAGAGAGTGGAGATGAAGAAATTGAGGTCAAAACGCTGTAATAACATAAAATAACATAACTCATTACAACATTACAGCACATGCCCTCGTCTGATGAGGGCATCTGAGTTTTACAGATGCTAGTTAACCTTCACCCGCTATTTCTTTCTCACACCCGCCTACACAGTTAATGTATGTAAAGACTTTGCCTTTGTGCCAGCGCATGTGTGTGTGTCAGTGTTCGTCTGCACTTGAGTCACAGGTCACGTGACTGGGCAGATGTTGACATGTTGAGTCTGCTGATCAGAATAGAAAGAGAGACGTCAGCTTGGGAACAATACTGAGAAACAAACCGGTTTGGGTTGCAGCTGAGTGAGAGGCAGCACATTTTTCTGACATTTCTCCTGGTGACATTTCCAGTCTGAATGAGAGGGAAGGAAAATACTGAGAAAAAGATGTCTTAAAAAGGAAACAATGCAACAATTTAGCTCCTCTTCTCAAGATAGACCTGGGTAGTCGGTCGTCCTTTGCTCGGTTTTTGCACATGAAATAATTGGTGTGACCTCTGGGAGTCGAACACAGATCAATTATGTGTGTTTTTGTGTCAGAGCCGTCTTGTTACAGTCTGGCTGAGGCAAAGGTCAGAGAGAAGGCAGCAGACTGCGCAGGTAGGACCACGTCAAAGGTGTGTAACTGAGCGGTGGATGAAAGTAAATAAAGGCTCTTCAAAATTAGATACTAGCGTTGAGCCCAGAATTTCATTATAACATTGGCTCTGTAATCTAAACACGTTTTTTGTTTCAGTTCAAAAGGAATAGACAATGCGCTGATTGTGTTGGCATGGAAAGTAATTTACAGATGTGAGATACTGCTGGAAGATGAATTGTGCAATATGTTGGTGTAAGAAATAGAACAGGGAGTTAGAAGTGTCATCTCAGCAAAACAGTCTACATTAAAGACGATGTTGGATTTTCATTCATATATTGGCTGAAATACAATCGGTGTAATGCATGGTGTAATAAGAAAAATTTACAGAGTGATCCGCTGTTCGCTTCCATTTGTTTCGGATCAAACAGGAAACAGATTCCTGTGGTCGCTCTAAAGAGGCAGAGAGATTAATTCATTTAATTCTTAATCTGTACGGGATCAAGAATACAATTCACAATACTGTATCGTTACAGTTACATGTAGGGCAAATCCTACACAGGTTATTTTTGAAAAGGCATTGTAATGATTCCTACAGCACTTTAACCTGATTGCACGAAGATAAATTCCTGTACTGTAATGCAGCTCTGATTGCTAAGAACAGAGGCATGCTTTTGTCTGAGGCAGTAAACTCCACTGGGCATCATCAGCCATCAGCCTCTCCCAGTGGCCCATAAACACCCCTGCGCTCCTGTCACTGGCTTCAAGTCTCATTTGCCGCCAGTCACTCCAGGGACCAGAGTCATGGAAGGAAGGCTGGCTAAGACCAGAAACAAGGTCTGCACAGTCCCGCTGTGACCTCCTGACAAATCCTGAGCTCTGCAAAGCTCAGCCATTGTATCAGCTCAGTGTAGAATTAATATTTAATGTATCTAGTGTATTGTTTTCCACGTGTTTGCTGTTGAAATTGCCCTACAGTATATGCGACTTGCTGGATTTTAACAACACCATTTGAACAACTCCGATTGTTGGTGCAGAAGGTGAAATGGCTACAAAAGCACGGCACACAGCACCTGAATAACCACAAAGAAATGTCTTTTGAATGTTCACCACACTGCTTTACATTTGTCTTTGTTTGGTCTTAACTTAAATTACACTTCTGTGTGGGCTTGCAATCTTTTTTCAGGATGCCAAGCACAGACTTGGGGCTTTTAGAAGGATGTTTCAGTGATGCAAGCAGCATTGTTCTATGTCTAATGGTTGTTCTGTCAGTCGGTCATCCACTTTAGTCCAGGTGGACATTCTTCCAACTATTGGATGGATTAGCATTTAGCTTAGAGCACTGTAAAGCCTCACAGAGCCCTTAGCATGGGTTTGGATTCTTGCTCTTGTTTAAAATAGCATGAATACAACTGTCTATCTGTTTTTGGTTTGTGTGATTGCACATTGCAATTGTGGGCTATGTAATGCAAACATGACATGCTACATAGTGAGTTATAACATTTGTTATTTCCACAACTTTCAAAGACTCACCTGGAGCCCTCACACAACAGAAATATTACCATGTCTGGATGCAGCAGTGTCATTTGACAGGAGCTACACAGTAGGGCATCACTTTGCATCATCTTTATTTTTTTCTTTTTAAACTAATGAAATTTGGATGATATGGCGATTTAATTTGGTATAAACTCATAACATTGTTTTCCCCCTGAGCAACAGCTCCGTCAAAGAGACCAATTGGGCCGCTGCACTGCGACTTTATCCCGGCCTTGTGTGCCTCTTTGATGCATAAACCAACGGTTTTATATCTTGTGTCACGGCCCTGAATTTACAAAAGTGTAAAAAGAAATGACTGTTTTGCAGACAACAGTTTATCAGTCAAAAGATGTCCTGTAGCTCTTTCACATCGTGCCCTTACTGCATGCAAGCATCAAATGAAGCGCAATGCCTTCTGTTACTTCACAGAATTAAAAAAATTACCAATCTTTCAATTTGTTGTACTTTTTAAACATAAAACACATTTTACACTGTGATATTTAGATGTTTCTCTACTGGTACACAGTAGTAGTAAATACAATATAGCCAAGAGATCTAGAGTAGAGATGGTGTGTTATCTTCTCGCTAACTTTCAGTTCCCTGACAATCCTCCCTCCAGCCAGCTGGCACCAAATTTAGGTTTTGTAGTTAAAGCGAAACTCTCGAAACTCTAAGAAGGTTCATATACATTCACAAATAAAGCCTAGGTTGCATTTTGGTAAGAGTTTCGCTTTAAAGGAGCCGGTACTGCATAGATAGCTCTTTACTTAAAGCAATCCTCGTCCATGTCACACTTTAAACATGGGCAACAGGAAACAAAGCACCATGTTGCCCTGTGCAGCACTGCTGGACACTCTTAAGGGAAACTGAAATTAATCTGATCACTTGCAGTTAGGACACAGAGTTAAGTGGAAGTCAGCAACAACTGAGGCAATGAGGTTAGTATATATGAACAAGTAATGCAAATAACAAATATGTGTATTATTCATTTTGGGAAATTCTAAGTTCTAAGACACAATCAAAATACATTTTGACAGCATCTGCCACACACACACACACATACACACATACACAAGGAGTACATGCACAATCCTGGGTATTTATTGCCTCTTACTACTGTGTATGGAGCCCACAGCCATTATAGCCTTATTTACAATCTTTTAAAAGTGCACCACTGGAGGTGATAATAAATCAAATTAGCAGAGGGAATTTTTTAGAACTTGTTTGTATCACATTTTAGAGGTGTTGACAGGGCAATATATAGCACAGAAATCCCTCCTGGTTGAACTGACACATACACTATACAGTGTGATGTGTACCTCACACAAGCTGTGAAATTGTATAATGTGCTCATTACAGGCAGTGAGTGCTGATTATATGCATTAAGAAAGACTCAGCCAACATGATCAAAGAGAGAGATTTTGTCAGAGTTCAGAATGGGAGTCTTTTGCTTGCTCCGCATGCACTCATAGTGGAATAGAGACGATGCATTTGAACTGGTAGTTTTACAGCATAATACTGTTGCATTCCATTACTTTTACAGGATTAGCTTTGACGTCATCTTCCATAACAAAAACAAATCAAAGGCGGTTTCATTCCCACCATGTTGGCCTGAGTGTGTTGATTACTTGACCAGGTCCTCTCCACAGTGTAGGAAGCTCTAAATTTTGAAATCCAATTACCGACTGAGCGAAAAAAGCCTTGCAACTGACACCAGCTGACAGCCTATTGAGATGGCAACATTTAGCAGAGGCAGACAGGTGCATTTGTG
>OMLP01000287.1:6993-27214 GCA_900302685.1 Spondyliosoma cantharus | reverse complement strand
GCTAGAACTGGATCAACAGCTCCTGAAGCAGGTTGCTTGATCTGGCACATGAAGTACATTCTCTGTACATTCCTTTTTGATGATTGAGTTTATATTGGACACCCACTTTAGCCGCCCTGACGTGTAGATCTCCAGACACAGTGTTTTTTAATAGGGGGGCTTATTTTATTATCTCCTAAATTTTCAGTGGTTCAACCTCTTTTGCAGACACATCACTGTCACAGATGGGGTTGATAACTGTTGTGTCATCAAACTTGATCAGTTTAACAGACAGGTCTCCTGAGGTGCAGTTGACGATGTAGAGAGTGAAGAGCAGTGGGGAGAGCACACATCCATGGAGAGCACCGGTGGTGAATTTTCTGGTACTAGACTGCAGTAGGGTGAGGAAGATTGAAGGCGGGGTAGTACAGTTTGAAGTTGTGGTTGAAGTTATGTGATGTCTGATGCCTTGTCCACATTGCTTGCTTTAGCAGTGTGTGATGGCTGTGTTGCTGATGGTGATGTTTTTCCACTGTTAAGGAGAATTGTTTCCTGTAGTCAGTAATGTCTTGCAGGCTCACTGTCTGCATACGTGTTTTCTAGATTTACTGTGTAACTTCTTATTGCTACTCTGATCCCCTTTGTCAGCAGATCTGGCCTGTATGTACAGGACTCTGTCTCAACTACCATAGTCCTTCTCCTTGGCCTGACGAAATCTGAATTTTCATACAAGAAAGGTATTTTGAACCCTAGCAGTACCTAGGAGTATCCAGTACCTAGAGGTTGTAGCAATCCAGTAAGATTCATATGAACATGAAGCACTTACTACATGTTGAATATGCATATAAATATGGTTAAGCATGAAAAGGATGAGAGTAATCAGTCCAATAGTTTAAAGGCCACTGCATTCATGGTCACATGGAATAATGGAAGTATATTGCTCAAAGTCGAAGAGGTGAGAGTAAAAAACAGAACTGTGGGATTACACAATGTTACTGTGCTAAGTAAATTCTATTCTTCCTACAAAACATAATTTCACTAATATGTGATTCTTGGAAAACGCACTAGTCGCTAGTAGTTTTGTTTTTAATTATTTCTAAAGTGACATTTTGTACATACAAGGCTTTCAGCTGACAGCAAGAGTGTGAAAGTCTCTATTTCTTTCTTTTCTTTTCTCTCGCTCTCTTCCTCTCCTTGTTTTGCTTTTATCCTTTTAGTCTTGAAGGAGCCTAATGAGCGTGTGCAGAGGGCTTCTCTCTCCCTGCCCTTAAATCAGTAATTGGTTTCAGCGCAGAGACTGTCAGGAAATTAACACATCACACGGTGACAGCTGTTCATTTTTTCAGCAGCATTCTTCATCATGTGAATGGCCACTGATTTGCCAGCGAACATCACAAATGAGTGGTTGCTAATCAAGGGGCCACTCTCAAGGGCAGCATACTGCCCTCTGCCTCCATTCTCTCTCAAGTAAGCAAATAAGTAAGTAAAGAAATGACTGTGGTGTGCTGTGTGTGCGCTGCTGTGTGTATATGTGTGTCTGCATAAGCTCACAGGTGGGTGTTCCTAGAGGAGACAGGCTGTTCTTTGGGCATTGTTACAGTGTTTGTAAAGCTTTGCATTAAAGATTCTATATAGAACACCTCCATTCTCTGTGTTGCTGGACAATAGATGTAGTTTGAACTTGCCAGATCTCAGAAATCTCATTGAGTTTCAAAATTTGTATGAGTGGCACTGCATTTCTGGTGACTTAAAAACAGATACTTTCAATGGGATGTCAGGCTATTTTAAGTCATGTCTGTGGCAACAAATAGGTATTTTAAGCCAGAACTTGATCTTTTCCTAACCTGATGGATTTTGTGACTAAACGTAGCCAGAGCATCATTGTTAACAAGTTAAAATTGAAAAATCAACCTTAACAAATGTAAAGTTGCAACAAAAAAATAAATGTATCGAATGTAAGTTTGAACGTATCAATGGTTTTGCAGAAATGAAAGTTGCCAACATTAATTCTGGTGATTGCGTTGGTGTATCAGTTCATAAACTCTGACCATGAAATAATCAAAAGATCATGCACAATGTGGAAAAGTTGCACTGTATTTGTGTGTCCTTAGCCAAAATAATTCCAAGCAAAGGAACTTGCTATCATTCCCATCATGACAACTTGATTTACTTGTAAACTCATTTTCTGTTTGGTTCAGTCTCAATAACAACTGCACATGTATTTGGAGATTATATTGACATTACTATACATGTATTCAACCTCATTCATTCTTGTGCCGTCCTGTTGACAGAGAAGCTCCTCATTGATTGGGTTTATTTGCATGATGACTTAGCCACTGATAAGACAGGCATTGTATCATTGTGATAGCATCAGTTGAACACTCAAGTTCACACCAAGGTTACATGAAGAGCTCTCTTTGTAAGGTGACTTTACATTTAGATGTGTTCAGTTGTACACTGTTAGCATGATTGGGAAGTAAACTACACATATTAAGTTGAGGAGATAATACCACGTAAAGAGATACAACTGAATCAGACTTGATTAATTGATAAATATATGATTTGGAATCAGACCATCCTAAACTGTTGAATGCACATTTTTCCAATGCAATGCTTTCACTGGTTTAAATGAATATGGCGGTTTCCTTTATTTCTCTGAATATCAATCTTAGTAGAAGGGGCAAGACCTGTATCCATATGCATAATGTTGCTCAGTAGAGTAACTTTCAGGGAGCTTTGAAATAAATTGTTCTACAGTTCTGCATATTCATTGTCCAATTGATGTATTAGAGGTGCAGTTAGCGATTATAGCGAAAGATTGTTTGAAGATGATTTTGAGTCTCTTTCCCTGACTGTCAACTACCAACACTCTGGGTTCATGTGCAACCCATAGTGTGTTGGTTTTCAACATTTTGAAAAAATGAACCCAACTATTTTACAAAATGCACTTTAAAGAGAATTAAGCAGCACATCGAAGTACAGCATTCTCTGGTGATTTCATTTCAGTCAAAGTAGCTGAACCCAAGACGCTCTTCACACTTTAGAATTTTTGGGCCTGTGAGTTTTGTTGGGGAGGTCACCTTGGAAATGATTATGAGCGATACTTCCAGTGCTTGTTGGCCCTAGTGTAACTAACAGATTACCATAACAACTCAATGTCAAGGCTTTAAAAGTGTTAGCTTAGTGGGCTAAGTGATAATAATAGATAATGATAGTGCTAAAGTAGTATTCACACAATAAAGTTGTTCATGATGGACTTTATGCATGAATGATAAACCATACCAATCACTCTAAGAAAGAGAAGTATCATCCTGTTGGAAAACGCTGGTTCCAGTTCAGTGATGGGGTGCACCAGAAGTCATTCCCATGAATCATGCAAGGGATCATGGGGGCTAGGAATAGGATGGACAAAGCATGTGCATTACAGTACTTGGGTCTACAGAGCATGCTCATAAGAATCCTTATCATGATGACTCATTAAAAAAGCTTTAGCAAAGAAAATCTTGATATAGCATCACTAATGTTCACTAATTGGGACATTGTGTCGTATTTGTTTCATCCAAACACAAAAATATATGTTGAAATGTGAGTGTAAATATGTGGTTTTAGGTGGAATTACAGACTGTAACTGTTTTCCAAAATGGTGTACTCCTTTTGAGTCAAGGAATGAAATGTAAGCCCACCTCCTTCTTGAACATTACTCTCTTTTTCACATTGCTACATCACACTCTTAGCTTATTCTGTTCCTATAACATGTGTGCACATGTGTATAACCCCAAAGTGCCTTCTTGTTTTATCATTTAAATTAAACCATTAATTGTGTGGAACAAACAGCAAAACTGATAAAGTTTGTGGTTTAACATATATTATGGTATGTCTTCTTTTATTTTCTAATGAAAACTGTGCATGCATATGTGGACATGTGTGAGGCAGCGTGCACTTGTGCATGAGCACACGTCTCAAACAGAATGAGAGAAAGTGAGAGCGACTCCTGGACATCTTATAAATCTTTCAAAAACTACAGCCGGATAATAGCCCAATTAACCTTTTCATTCTTCCCCAATCGTCAGCGAAATCCCTGCCCTCATTCTCTCTTTCTTCTTTTTTTTGTGTAATAAAATGAACTTTTCTTTCTCTCCTCTCATCTTCCACCTCCCCATGAGAACAGAGCAAAACGAAGGGCACTTGACCCTTCACACAATAAGGATTCCTACAAACGTAGAAAAAATAACCAGGTTTTATTCCTCTGATGTGATTTTCTACCCTAACATCTCCTCTCTTTGTCTGCGTTGACCTTATTTATGAGTATGACTTAGTGAAGGACCAGCACCTGGATTAGAGTACGGATCGTGAAGGGGTACTGTACAAGGTTAGAGGGGTCAGGGAGAAAAGATCTAAATGTGAGGACACTTAGGGGAGGATAGAGAAGGTTGTTGGAGGGGGTTTAACACCCTCTGCTGCAGCCTGGACCTTGTACAACACCACCTGGATTTGTCCAAAGCTTTAAGTGTTTTTTTTTCAATGTGCCTGTTCAGTTTCTCCTGCTGCATGGCCTGAATACTGTATAAGCTCCAATGTTAAACACTATACACCTGTCTTATTTAAATACATGAACATTATTTCTTGTGTGAACAACCGTGTAATACATAACTGCGTTATAATGTATTATCTCACATGTTGCCTTAAATGTATCTTAAACCTTAAATGTTTGCTTCACCCAATTACCAAAAATAAATAAAAACGCTTTCCGGTGCTGTAAACATCACAGACAAAACCATTTCCTCCAGTCGAACACAAACTAGACACAAATACTAAAGTCATGTTATCCTTAAAGTCAAAACTGTGTTTCTCTTTTTATTCCTACAGTTGAATATTTTGAGCACCACTGTGTAGAATGCATGCAGGATTTGACTCTAGAAGGTTGTTTTCACATCCAGCATGGGGACGATTCATTGAAAATCTGATGTTAAGAGGCTGGTATGAATTGTGACGTCACAAGTAATTTGGATGCCAACCCTGATCCAATATTCAGCATACTCATTTGTGATAAAATTGAAGCCTTAGAGTTACATCGTAACTGCTACATGGAGCCATTTTATTTCATATTTTCAGCTGTTTTTTTTTTTTTTTTTTTTAAAACTGGTCCAACAACACTTTCCATCGACAGGCAGGCGAGTAGAAATAGGAGTAGTAGATATGTGGAAAGTGGCTAGGAACTGGCTGGTGAGCATATTAACTTTACTAGATATTTCTGCAACACAACATATGGTCAAAACTGATTCTGTTAATAATACTTGTTAAGTTTTGAATGTTTCAAACTAAAAAGCTTACATATTGCACCTTTAACATGATGCAATTAAGGTCCTCTGTCAGACACTTCCTACCTGCTAAATGCACATGTCTTTTAAACTCACATCCTGATGAAAAATGTAGACTCCATGTCCACGCTGAGGCAGTCTGAAGACATCACGATGACATCAGCAGGGTGATCTTATCTAGCTCCTGCAGAAAAAAAGGAGATCGCACTGTCACAACTGTTTTAACAGGCTGTGTTGTATTATTACTGTAGACATGTTCACTCTATAGATGGCCCTTTTAAAAATCAAATCAAACCCTACTGGTATGCTGTGCTCATTTTTTTTTTTTTTTTTCACAGGGTATGCACAGAATATGAAACTAGTCATAAAGTGATTCCATAGAAATACACACATAAACAAATATAATAAAACTAAATTTAAAAACAGAAGTTTGTTTAGGCACACTCATGGCAGTTTGTACGCACATACAGACCATCACACGTTTAGACAAGCACACACACACACACACACAGTTGTAAATGTGTTGAAAAGTGAAGTACATCAGTGAAAAGCATCGCAAGGTCAGTTTCTCTGAGTCTCTGAGTTCTTCTTTGTCACCTCGCTCATTGTCACATCCAGCTCCTGTTCTCTCCTGACACCTCACCTCTCTTAAGCCGTGCCGCCAACCAAAATAAAAACCTAATTAATGCACTTCTACGCCGATAAAAAATCATCGCATAATTAAAACTTTTCACTGGAGAAAATTACTGGGTATATCTAACCCTTTTTTATTTTGATATCAGGACTTCACACCTGCCTGGAAAAAGTGTGAGATTTTTTTCTTCTCAAAATGACTTTAATTTTGTTATTTCTTGTAATTGGGAGATCATCTCAGTGCGTTTTGCTTGCTTCGCTTTGTCGAGAGCTTTGTCGAGAGATATATTGCCATGGAGCATGTACCGTATGTTCGGACAGGTGAACAGATGTCAATTCACATTCTTCACTTGTCTCTGGATGCAAGGACACGCAATAAATAGAAAAAGGAAACACAGGCATCGGGAGAATATGTCAGGCTTTTCACATCATTCCCTCAGGACCTTACAGTGTGTGTGTGTGTGTGTGTGTGTGTGCGTCAAATGAAAACTGTCAGTTGATACAAAGAAGTCTATTTGGGCCTTCTTTATATGTGTGTGTTCTTCCGCTAGTATAAAAATGGGTTTGCATGTGTGAGTGACACCCCAAGGGTAGAAAATACAGTTATACTGAAAACAAGGAGGAAACTAGGAAGAGACAAAGAAGCAAAGTGTGATATTTCTTGATTTTGACAAGCGCCCTGCCAAGGTGAAATTGCGTCTGATGCTCGTCTGTGGCACGACTCTGCCTCTCCCCACGTCGCCCTGTACATGAAGTTAGTGTTGTTTTCAATCTCATCTCTTTTCAAATGTGGTGCAGGGGCCGCGCAGAGAGGTGGCTGCCGTGCCTGGCGTGTTGGGTGAAATTGGACTGCCTCTCCCCATTATTGTAAACATCATCCCACCAGACAGGCACGCGGGTCGCAGGGACGCAGGATGAGGGGGCCTTGTCTGGGAGAGATCTGCTAAAACACATCCATTAAGGCCCAAACTATTTTTGATTTACATGTTCAGACTCTTTAAAACTGTCACATCCACTACCCCCCCTCTCCACCCCACAGGCTGCTCCTTCGCGCTCCATCTCCACACACACACGCACATAACCGCTTGTGTGTGACGCAGAAAGATAAAAACTGATGTTTTTATTTTTTTCCTCTCTTTCTTTTCTCTTCCAGCTCTCTTGTTCCCAAGCGAGGAAAAAAAATCGCCTCTCTCAGTATCAAGGGCAAAATAGCACGAGCCAACCTCCGTAGTCTGGTAAATAATAGGCAGCCAATCGTATGTGTTGGTGCCTACCTCATTACGGTGTATGCAGAACTTAATGACCTTAACGTCGCCTGCAATCATCTGTCACAGTAGCAATTAATTCCATACAGGGTCCATGTCTGGTGGCAGACCATTCAAAGTTTCTCAAGTCTGTAATTTATATCAGGGATGGGGGAAAAAATGCATATATGACAAATACCATATAATGCTAAGTAGACAACAACAAAAAAACATTCATTAAGAGAGTCGAGGACAACAGGATTTTTTTTTTAAAAAAGAGTGAGGTAGAGAGCAAAGCTAAGGTTGAAACATAATTAGGAGGATAATGTGGCTTAAAAGCTAGAATACATTAACCTCAACTCTATCTGGCAAAACATTATGAGAACAATAAAGACTTGAGGATATGAACAATAAGTGTGACTATCGTTCTGAGACACATCTGTGAAAATAATTATAAAGGGAAAGGTTCTGTAGCTTTGTGAAGCTAAAGCAGCAACATACACTTCACTCTAGAGTCAAATACAAATATCCTGTTTTCATTTATATGTAATGGGAGTTTATCTCATTTAACAATATACATTTGTGTCCAACTATGTTGCTTTAACTCCAAAGTGGTCAAATCTTTTCTTTATAAAAATCCCCCAACTTGTCGATCCAGGCCTGATAAAAGCTCTCAGTGCATCTTTACTTCCACATGCATTTTTTGAATCATTGCATTTTCATGAAAGTCCCCATTTAATGTGAATTTAGTGATGTTATGGCTTTTCCTACAAATATCTCAGCAAGATGCGACCGTCGCCACTGGGCAAGCTCATAAAGAATGGAGCAGCAACAGACTTTGTATGGACGAGGCGTGCTGTAAGACTGCATGTATGATCTGAATGATAACACTCTACGGATTCTTACAGGAAATAAAATATATTGTAAGAACTATCAAACGATTATATTTATGCTCTGCTCTTCTCAAGGATTTGGATTAGAAACCCTACTCATAATGTATTCATATTTCTTTAATAACAATTAATCAGAAATGATCTCAAAATTTGATCAAATGAAAACAAAAATGACACAATATTTTAGATGTTGTAAGTGAAGCAAACCATTTGACTGAAATGATGTAAGTATTCTTCATTCTCTAGTTCACAGCATAAAAGAAAGAAAAAGGCAGAGAAAATAGATATTCCATAAGTGCTCATTAAGTACATATGATGTGGAATATTATCACAATCCAAAGATCTATGATTAGGTTCTTTTTTTGCTAAATAAGAGTATATTACACCATTTATCAAGGAGAGAGGAAATGGTGACGTGTCTTCTGCCTTCCATTCATCATGATTACAGTGGCATCAGTCCTAGTTTGTGTCTGTGGTCATGATGTTGTTGCCTCGTCTGGATATGCTGGAGTCTAAAGGTAAAAAGGCAGGGACATCCTATCTGGCACATTTGACTGGTACGTCATAAGTTGGTGTGTGGAATTCATAATATGACCCAGATAAAACTGGGTGTTTATGTGTATGTAAGTCATTATTACACACCACAAAATACTAGACACAGTTTTCCGCAGTTAGAACTACACAGAGCTCTGCATAAAAAATGTGAAGCAGAAGGGGGAGTCAGGAAAAATGAAATGGTGGAACAAATTCTATCACCTAATAAATGTAACACAGAGGGTTTTTTTCTGTGACCCAATGCTGTCCAGATACCTTCTTTTGCATATTTCTGTGTTTTTAAAGGAAACTTCTGTACTTTTTTGCCTTATACCTTTTTTTCTTCCTACATATACATATACAATGGAGTATATATGGATATGTTTCTTGTATATGAATAGATGATGCAAATATGAACAGCATCCGCATGTTTTGCAGTAACACTGTACATCTAGCTACTTCACAGAGTCGTTATTTAGTGTAATCAAAACGCACAGACAATATACCAACACTGTTAAATCATTATTCTCTTTGTCCTGGTGCCTAAACACCTGCAGTATGTACATCGAGGACAAATGTCCAGAAATTCATTCAGAAATATTATTAAAAGGGAATTAATTTTCACTTTCACTACAATTCAAGAGCATTTTCTCTTGTAGAACTTTGTTTTTAAGTTAATTATTCGGACTTGCAGTTTATCTGTAGTAACTTTGCGCAACATTTTTTGTCCAGGGACCTCCACAGGTGTTATTTTTACCCTGAGATCAATAGTTAAGGCAGACACCGGGCTGAATTTGACATGAGATGAGAAACTGATTAGCTGAAGTAAGAAAGCGTCTCAGAAGGAAACTATCCTCATTGGGCAAATTACTATATAGCTCAAAATGAAAGCAGCTGATATGACCATTATTAACATCAACAGTGAGTTGTTTTAAACTTACCAACATAGTGAAGTAACGTCACAGACGTAACATAACTCGGGTGACTTCTGTAACATAGGTACATTTGTAAAATAAGTTACGTAAGTGACCTAGTAGTAGCCTAGTGATTTTCACCCAAACCATGATCTTTTCCTCAACTTACTAACCAGTAGTTTTCTTGCCTTAACCTAACAGCAGTCGTATGATATTGGACTGGTGGTGGTGGTGTAGGTGTGTTGCTGGCACGCTCCAACAGTCTTGTTGTTATGGGACATGCTGACAGTGGACCTATTCGGTCATTTAGATACGAGGATGTATTGCAAAACAGCTAATAGAGCTTTTACATTTCTTCAACACCTCAAATCGACTTTATTTGACTTGCAGATCCTTCAACGAATGCAATATGTTCAAATGAGCTTTTAATGACCCTCTGATATTTTTATTTTATTTTTATCAAACAGGCACAACTTCATTTCCTGCTAAACAGTCAAATTTAAACATTTTTTCATTTAGATTTAGAGAAGTTAAGGGTGTATTACCTAAGACTTTTAGTTTTAACAATCAAAAATTCAAATTATCGACAGAATGTGAAGATTTTTCGTGTCCTCCACTGCTCTGCATTCCCATTCTGAGCAGAGTCGGCTTATAGCAATGCTAGCTGCAGGGCTAATGCAGCTAACTAGCTAACAGCAGCTGCATTAGAGGCAGTTAGTGGTTGCTCTGGTGATATATTGCCCCCTGTTTGTTTAGAGTATGAATTTGATATGTGGCAAATTTTTGCATATTGCACCTTTACGTTTGGGTGTAAAAATATATTGAGCATTATAATTTGGTTACTTAGGTATTTAGTTGAAATAGTATTATTTGTTTGTCAGCAGTGAATGTGTATATATGTTTATGAGGATTATATGGATAAGGGTTAGATAAAAACAGCAATTTCTAACAGCTTCAGCAGCTCCGTGTTACACCAATAATATACATATATCATATAATGAAACAGTAAGCAGACAGATAATAACTGGAGCAGCATGCCAGCAGAGGTTAAGCTGGACTTTAAAATGTGTGCAGTAGTGTAGCGACATCAGCTCACTGGAGTCCTGAGCATTACTATGACACGCTTTTCACAGGGTGACACACTCAAGCTGGATCTGCACACACATTCTGTTCATGTTCTAAGGAGAAGAGTCAGGAAGAAATAATTTTTTTTCTTCAAAACAGAAAGAGAGAAATCTGTAAAGAATCTGCATTCATCCACACAGCTGCAGGAACATGCACGAAAACACACAGCCTTCGTGCCGTGCCCTGCTGATTCCCTCCATCTCCGATCTTCATGATCTTGATCTTGTCATCAACTGGCTGCAGTTCAGCCTCAGCTCACACTAACAACCACATGCACACACGGGTCTGTAGCTAGTTAGAGGTATCTGCCTGCATAACGTCAGGTGTTAAATTGACCGATCCCCTCGCCGCCAACACGTTTCACAACCGCACATTTGTTGAGAACGGAAAAAGTGTGCTTTCCCTGTTTTTCTTCATTCCCTCCATCTCTGCCCTTTTTAACACACCAGGCTTTGTTCGCAAGGAGAGATTGTTGTGCAATGACAGATTTAGAACACAAAAATACAAATCAGGCCCTCGAAGTCGCCTGACTAGAACTTGCCAGTATCAATCAATTTGCCTGCTGCTCATCCCCTATGGACTATGACAAAAACATCAGTCTTATGGGTGCTGCTTGCGATGATGCGGCCACAGTGTCTTCAATCTGCAATGCAAAATTAACCTCAGTTTAATGTAGATGCCAGGGAGGAAAGAGAGGAAGCGGAGAGGAAATGCGTGTGTGTGTGGGTATGTGTAGAAATTTGATGAAACACCGGCGACAATAGCAGAGTTCAAACCCCGTGTGTCGTTCCATTACTTGTTTCTGCCGCCCTTGAAGGAGACCTGAGCTTGCACACATTATACCGGCGGGT
The DNA here is from genome assembly GCA_900302685.1 of Spondyliosoma cantharus. Taxonomy (NCBI): domain Eukaryota; kingdom Metazoa; phylum Chordata; class Actinopteri; order Spariformes; family Sparidae; genus Spondyliosoma; species Spondyliosoma cantharus. The sequence continues at coordinate 15,723 of OMLP01000287.1, read as the reverse complement.
TATGAATGACAGCTGGAAAATCAAACTGCACAGACGCAAAGAGAAACTTATTTGTGAGAGTGTGCATTTCTACTTAACAGATGTGTGCGCCGGCACGGATGCAAAGGAGAACGATGTTTAGCTATCAGCCCGGGCCAAAATGACTTCCTCTTTGATGAAAAGGGTGGCCGAGGGTTCGCCGTTGTGTGGAGAAGGGAGGATTTGAAATTGTCTCCTCAGTGATTGTGATTGCCAAGCGCAGGGCCAGGCCATTATATCACTGAATCTTTGTTAAGCAGCCCCTGAGAGTGGCTGACAGCATAATTAATCTTACCATATGAACAAAGGGACCCACTCAATAGTACTGAGGACGCTTATTAAAAAAATACTAAACACATGCTCAAACCCACAACCCCCCCTCTCTCTCTGTTTCACCCTGGCTTCCTTGAAGAAAAAAAAAAGGAAAATAAAGGAGAGACGCTGAGATGGTGGTAGTAGGAAAAAGGTGGCGTCATTATCTTTGTGTTTATTTTTTTTTTTCTTAAAGGGGCTGTGATATGAGGTGGAGGGTGGGTGTCGTCTGATTGGAGGAGGGGGCAGCACCTGGCAGGATGATGGATCATTCCATGCGACAGTGAACGATATTAAAGAATAATAGTGTTTATGTGATACCGCCAACCAAATAGTTTTTAATTAGAAATTTTAGATTAGCGCAATCTTTCCCCACACGTGAATATTCAACAGTGAGGGGATGAGGAGAGTGTGTGGTCGTGCAGGACCACACACTCACACACACGCAGCGATGTCCTTATCGTTTGCTGGTCTGGCTTGAAGATGAAAAAATGCGAAAAAATACCATTTTGAATGTCGGTGAGAATCTGATATAAGACTATATTTGTAGATGTTTTGATACAGATAATCATGCTAGACAGTGAACAATTACTCATAACTCTACTTTTCAATTACTATGCTTCTTCAACGGTAGGCCTCGATAGCATTATTGAAATTATTATCCCAATATCGATCGGAACATTTTCTAAACTAAAATTGCGATTTTGCAAGCACTGAGTTATCCACTGCAAGTTTCATATGAATCCAACTTTTCCTAAAGGTTTTCCTTGCTCAGGAACAGAAAATGTGTGGAATGATAACATGGTAAGATATAATTTGTTTTATTTGTTTGTTTTCCTTTGGCCTACATTTTTAAACATAAAATCCTCATGAGTCCTACACATAATATACTGCAACGTAAATCTGTAAATCGGTACCATGTGCTTTTGTTGTGAAATATAACAGCAGGAATGTCCATATTGACTTATTTATTTGCTCTTTCCATTGGTCACAGATTTGTTCGTTTATAACAGGACATATCCCCCGGATAAAAATAAAGTATTTTGAATTGAATGCAGCACTGTTGAAGGACCCGTTAAAATGATTTTTTGGTCAGACATTTTAAAGGGAGCACTCCACAGTGTTGCATTTCCCAGCAGGCAGAAATTTGTGACTATACAACATATTTTTCTTCCTCTGATCATTGTTGCATATATGGAAGTAAAGATTACTTGAAACATATTTGAACTGATGTTTCGATACTAGTAATGAATATGGAAATATTTCAGTATCTTTTTTGTTTGTTTGAGTTGTAGTAGTGGTGTACCGGCGTCGACAATATGTGGACCCTGAAACTGGAGCAGCTAAATGGAATTTAGCCATAATTAATTTATTACTTGTACCTGTGCTTTTCCACTGTCAAAATGTCTGCTGTGGTGCTTCTCCAGGTCAACCCGCTCATCAGGTGAGATATTTTCAGTTATTCCTAAACAAGAAAAACTAAGAATTTAAGAGGAAAACTTAAATTCAATTAATCAAGTAACATACCAGACATGTAGTTATAATTTTCCTGAGCTAAACTGAGAGATTATGAACAGGTCAGGTCCACAGAGATGGACAATACACATCAGATTTGAAACTTTAACCCTTTTAACTGACACGACTAAGTTTAGGACCTTCCTCCTTTTTTTCTTCTCCTTCTTCCTTCTATCTCTCTTTTTTTCGATAGAATGTCAAATTTGTTAATATGTCAAGAGGAACAAAACTGTCAGGCCAATTCATATCTGCAATTACTGCAGCAGTGTGAACTCCTGGGAACATATAATTATAATATATATAAAACTATGAGGTATTCCTGCTAAAAGCACATGCTTCTGAGATAAAACATCATCCGACGAGATTCAGTTTTGTATTGTATATTTGATTTGGTAATTTGGTTGCACAATTTACAACAACAACATTTTTGGTTTCTCTGAGTCATAGTGGTTATGCTGTATTTTTCAGCAATATTTAAAAAATTGCATTAATTTACAAATTGACACCAGTGAAATTAACGGCGGTCATTCAAAACAAATCCCCTTCATCCACCCCCCCTGTTCCTCTCTCTCTCTCTCTGGGGCTAAACTGGGCTCGGCCTGGCTAAAAGAGGGGAGGAGCAGTCTAATTCATCAGAAACAGGTCACACACTCACACACACACACACACACACACACACACACACACACACACATGCCTGGCTACTAGATCATTTCTGCAACCACAAAATCCCTTTAATATATTCCCAGTGCTACTTTTGAATATTAATAAAATATCAATTATTAATTTTGCCTTTGGCATGGCAAGATATACAAGTTTTAATTAGTGTACTGTACTCTTTCACAATTAAAAAATAATTGATGTCCATACATGCAGGCATTTTGCTGTGATGGTCTTTCTTGTTGTTGTCAACAGAGGAGGCGGCAAGATGGTGCAGGCACTCTCGCTGCTTCCTTTTCTCCTTCTTGTCCGCAGTTCAGATGCACTTCGAGCCCGCGGCTATCAAGTCCTATTTTGATAAACTGCAACATCAAAACAAGATAATGAGACAGATTCAGGGCTTTAAAAAATGGGGGCTGGGGTGTGGGGGGCTACTGTAGATAGAGCAAGGGATGCTGTTGAGAAGGAAGAGATTCTGTTTATGTTCAACGTCGTAATGATGCTGATATTTAGATGTACAATCAAACTGGGCTGGCCTCACCAATTGCCACCAAGATGATGATCAGGACGGCTTATTTGGCTTTTGAAGAATGATTAAAAAAAAACACGCAGCATTTGCTATCATATTTATTTACTGACCAAGAGAAACGTTTCATATTCTAATATTTGTACACATGCGAGGGCTACGTGCCTTTATTTGACCTTTCAGCAGTTTAGTTAGTCTTTCTGCCTCTTCCTCCCTATCTGTTTTGCCTTTGAGTGTGCATTTTTCCTGTGTGTAAAATGGAGGGTGTGTGTACGTATCCTCTGCATGGTGAAGTGGCAGATGGAAGTATGAGAAGCAGGAAATCTGCTCCTGTCCTTGTCAGTTCTGCTCCACAGAGCTCTGATAACTGAATAATAATCCTCCTAGTCTGTCTGCTGCTCTCTGTGCTCTCCTTTCCTTCCTCCTACATCTTCTGATTGTCTCTTAAAGGTTTGTTCTGTCCGGGGGTTTAATTTGTGCCAGATCCTGCCTGATCCGTCAGATGGAACAATATGCTGCTTATGTAGCAGGTGCACTCAGTATAGTGTTGTTTATGGTAACTGTCATGCTTGTGTTGTCCTGTGTGTTCCAGGCTCTGTAAACCTGGTGCGTTTCAAGGTTTTTTGTTTTTTTGTTTTACCTTGAAGCACCAGTTTCATCACTAACCAATGCTCTCAACCAAATTTAATTCCGTACTTGTACACTTCTTCAGCTGCTGCATTTCTGTCCTATTCTTCTAAACAACGACATGCCCAGTAAAATCAAGGGGTAGGCCTTAGCTGGGCAAATTTGGCCTATCAGTGGCTCTGTAATCGGTAAATTAAACAGTATAATATCTTCACTCTTTGTTAAGCCAACACAAGTCGGTTGTGGCTCAGGGGTAGAGCTAGCTACCCTGCCCCTCATTGTTCTGAGTGCCCCATGCCCCCTGAACAGAGTGACAAGGGGCTGGGGGAGTTGAAATCTCCCCCTATGTAATAAGACAACCCTTCAAGACCCTCAGTTGTCGCCAATGACGTATACATATACAACAGATGCGACTGGACATTTCCGATATGCCTTCATGTTGTCTACATATCTGTCTCCAGCTGTGTTAATTACTCTCTGTGATAATCCTGGTATAATCACCATCTCATTGCTGTTTATTTGATGGCGGTAGAAAGGCATGGATGCAATACATTCACAGCTTATCTTTATCAGTCAATCATTACACCAATCATTTAAAAAACAAACGTATATGCACTTGTATGTTCTCATCCTTAGCACTTGAATCATAGCACTTATGCACTTAAGGTATCCTTGATAAATAGCAGCTACGATGCTCAGATGAGGGCTTGGAAATTGTTTCTGTTTTTTCTTTTCTACTTTATCGACGGTGGTATGTTGTGGCTTCGTTCTTGTGACAAATGTACTTATTGTAAGTCGCTTTGGACAAAAGTGTCTGCTAAATGTAAATGTCGTAACTAGTGGGGCTTTATAAGCTAACATTAGCAACCCACGCTCCTTCCTCAGACAGTCTGCACTAGTATTATAGGAGTGGCACCGACTGCAGCAACTTCCTTGCTGGACTAAACTTCAGGGATCATATGCCATCGGAGGGGCGGGACAGAGAGAAAAAAAGGAAAAGGACCATAATACCCCGTAATGGTAGATTTCACATAACCCTTGCTTTGAAAAGTGCGCCTCGGAAAAGTCTTTGTTTGGAGGGCCATATAGCCCTAACACTTCAGCCTACCCCTCTATCACAACAAGAATCCTGACACCCTGCTCATGAGTGTGAACATGCAAAATGGAGGTGTAGGGCTAAGGCCATGACCACACGTACCAAAAAGATCTTTTTTCCCCCGTCTTCCTTGGCATCGTTTCAAGAATATTTGCATCCAAATGGATCCATTGTAAATGACTCAACACACTTTAGTTCATATTCCAGGCCTACAGTTGCCGCTTGAAATTCACCAAAAACGGAGAAGAAGAGATGGAGCATGCGCATAAAGCTTGCATGCTGTATACAAACAGACAGTAGATGGAGAAACCGAACAAAACAAATAGAAGAAGAAAATGGAAATGAAACCAGAATCGTTTGTGTGGACCGATACTGAGGTCAAACTGGTATACTGATATTTTGCCCTAGTAACCCTATAGGCTCAATATCTTCTGCAGTACGAACACAAGCATGTAGTCTGCCATTGTTGTTGTTGTTGTTGTTATGAGACATTGCGGGGTTAAGAGGTTGAAGGCTAGAGGTCGAGGAGTGGGGCGATGGTGTCATCGATAAGCAAAGTATGTGGATTCGCTGTCCAAACGAGCAAGGGTGGTGTTTTCAAACTTTTTCACCCTGAGACCAGGTTTCAAAAAAGTGCAAAACATGTGCGTTTACACAGAAAAGTGTTTTCATGTGGATGGCCCCTAAGTAGCAGCTAGGGCTGTTTTGGGACTGGGCCTATAAATTGACATTGTTACTGCTGCAATAGACACACTACACCTACTTCCACTCAGACACTGTTGATTTAACAGTGATACCTTTGCTGCATTCAGTCAGTCCTATTCGTCTTGTAAAGCTCAAGAATGATCATGTGACCGTGTTATTTTATCGGAGTGTGTGTTTGGGTGGTCATCACGAACAGCTTAGTATATCACGTGAAGTGGACAAATAAAAATGCCACTGCAAGATGTAGATAATGGAATCCAACCTGAGAGTTCCTGTTGGTAGCTTTGATGTATTGTCAATGATTACGTACTGTAGACCATCATAACCATTACAGTACATACGATATGAGTGGATATCTATATATCATACATCTATTTTACATTACATGTTGGAGTGATTGCAAAAACATTAAACTCAAGCACTTGAATGCACCTCCTATGTGTGTCTGTGACTACTTTAATCAATAATAGCAATAAATGTGCATTTTTGATAGCGGATAAAGGATCACGTACTCTTTTAAATGCTTTTATTCATTCGTTATTTGTGGTTTGAAATGTGCCACACACTAACCCTTGGGTAAGTTCACATGCCGTGGGAAACTGATAAACTTGCAAGTGCTTGAAAAGCTTTCCTTGTCTTGTCTTTTTAATCGAAGAAGCTGCTAACTCATTGTAAATATATATTTAATGTGCATGATTATAGTCATTTTTTTTACAGTGTAGTTTTGGGAGTTAATCACTGTTCAGTTTTGCATGCCCAAAATGTTCTATGTCTTGGTTTGGCAATGGACAATACTTGGCTCAGGCCTCGTAGTTAGATGACGACATAACAAGGGAAAATTAACTCATCACAAAACCAGACACATGTACCACTACAACACTGATCAGCTGTCAGTCAAAAACAGTCTGTAAATTATCATTTCTTCAGACTTCGTTCCTTGCGAGAGAGCTGACCTTCACTTCTTATTTATTAATTAAAACTCTCTACAAGTTGGTTCTGTCAAGTTCAGAGCATAGGTTTGGTTTCAGAAGTGGTAGGAAACCAATGAAATCAGGGGCTCCTCAAACAAAAACATTGAAACTTTCTGCATTTGCACAATTAAAATCATCCTAAACTAACTTATTATGACTGTAATTTATTTCTATTAACGGTAATGATAATGATAATGTAACATCATCGCATATGTGTGTAATAAAACAATAAAATGGGTCATTTCATGTCTTTGAATTATGTTCAATTCCAACACTTTTAGGAGAATACTAATAGAAATCTTCTGAAAAACATCCAGAGAGGGGAGTAGTAGTCAACACTCTTGTGAGCACACACTTAGGACCCAGATTAGCATTTAGCTTGAACCCTCTTATCTGGTTAGTAAGATGAGTGTAAAGTGGACAGTATTATTAATTGAGAAGTAAGCATCTGAATACAAACCAGAGGAAAATGTGACAGTAACCATCTCCTGTGTGTGTGCATGTGCATCTGGCTTTAGCAGCAGGAGGCCCGCCACCTCCACATTTGACTGACTTCCATTATCAACTTTAGCCTAATGCTCTCCTTCTCCAGTTGAAAAAAAAAACAAAAAAACAGCAAAAGTGGAAGTAGTGGAAGGGGAAAAAATGAATAGAGAACCATCTGATTCACGACACAGGCATATCCAGGAGAGGAGAAGAGAGACAGTAGACAGAAAGAAGAGAGGATCATACTCCCCTAATGGTGTTGGCATGAGATTTGAAGGTTTAATATTGCATGCAGTTGGATTTTTTTTTTTTTCTTTTTTGTGCAATTGACCAACATGACATGCCTAACTGTATAAATGGGCTGCTTTATGATGATAAGATCACTGGCTAATAAGATATTTATGTGACACGCTGACGGATCCATCTCCTCCCTTCCCCGTCCTGCCATCTTCACGCCTCGCCGAGCCGGTGAGGATCAAACGCAAATTCTCCAAATGGGGTCGTTAAATGGAGAGGAAATTTAATAAATTAATACTTTCTTTCAGAGAAGGAGCTGAAAAAGAAGGATGGGGGGGAGAGAGATAGACAGAGGGAGAAGGGAGAGAAGTTTTCAGTACTGACTGATAGTCTAAGTGACATAGTGTTTATAATCTTTTTTTTTTCTTACTTTGGCTGTTTTGAACATCAGTCGTCCATTTCTTCTTACCCTCCCTGAAGCCCCCTCGGGGTATTTACACATGGGTGTCACTTGGGAGATGTGTCACACTTGTCATAGTGTAGCTTAAATGAGGATCTTGTAGTTTTTATCATTTTGACAAGGAGCAAGGATGAAGCAAATATATTACCAAATGGGATTTAAAAAATAATAATCATACAAAAGAATCAGTGTTCCTATAAGCAGATTGGCTCGGTGACCTCTATCTGTATGTCTAATGATTTGATCAAATAAGATATTCATCCGCCACTGCTCTACTCTGTCGCTAGAAATGTTGTTGTTGTAAGCAGTTTGGAAGCTCCGAGTTGCAAATGGCATCACATGCTGGAGCTGGAGCTTATACTAGTGAGCAGTATTCAGATACGGACTAAAAGGTGTAAGAGCACTTCATAAAGTGAAGGGTTCCCGAGCAGGCTTCTGACAGCAGTGTACACAATAGTCTGCATGCTCCCAACTCTGCCACATATCACTGTGTATGCTCATATACAAACATCCTCAGGAGTGGAGATATCCAGAGGGCCCAATTAGACGGAGACATGGAGAGAGAGAGAGAGAGAGAGAGAGAGAGAGAGAGAGAGAGAGAGAGAGAGAGAGAGAGAGAGAGAGAGAGAGAGCAAGAGACAGAGAGAGAGAGAGAGAGAGAGAGAGAGAGAGAGAGAGAACATGTATCACCATGACAGACTGTGCTCTTTGTCAACTGCCAGCCTCCGTGTTTGACTACAGGCTGCCTGTCAGCTCCAGCATGGCATCCATAACAACTCATGTGACATACAGTATACACACATGCACACACACACATGCACACACACACTCTGAGTCAACGTGGCCATGCTAATTAGCCTAATGCTGGTAATGAAGAGGCCTGACATGCTAACATCTTAGGAGTGATGCTTTTCGCGCGCAGTGTAAACACAAGTATGACACCCTCTGACCCCTCCTCCCACGCACACACTCCTTCACACATACACAACACTTAACACACACTTCTGGTTGCCATCTAGATAAGCACCCCCCCACACACACACGCACACACACACAAACACACACACACACACACACACACACACACACACACACACACACACACAAAAAAAAAAAA
>OMLP01000284.1:0-10347 GCA_900302685.1 Spondyliosoma cantharus | reverse complement strand
ATTAATTGCATTTGCGATAATATCGTGATATGATAAAACGCAATTTTCTAACCGCAACTTGCGCAATTACAAGGTGGTCACATGGCGTGAGCGAAAGAGTGGAGAACTCGGCTGCATCAACTTTTCATGCTGCCCGTTAACCTGTTGCGCAATGGCCTCTGGCTCGACGGAACAGTCAGAAACTGACACAGCTGAGGCTTTAGTCTCGAAGAGGAACAGCACGTCGGTGGTGTGGAACCATTTTGGTTTCAAAAAAGAAGATGCTGCGCAGCCTCAGGTGCTGTGCAGAGCATGCCGTGCTCCCGTTGCTACTTCACGGGGTGACTCTACAAACTTGCTCCAGCACTTAAAAAAATACCACAAATCAATGTATGACAGTTGTATGGCCAAAATGCCGAGCACCAGTGCGCCAGACAAGCCAAATACCTCAAGACAGGGATCACCGACCGAAATATTTGAAAGTGTCACTCCATATGAACGTAATTCAAAACGGCACGGGGAAATCACTCGGGCAATAACCGAGTTCATAGCCAAAGATATGATGCCTCTCAGCACGACGACCAAGCCTGGGTTCATGGCATTGATAAATACGCTTGATAAACGGTACAGTACACCCTCCCGTACATACTTCAGTCAGACTGCCATACCGGAGCTGTACAAAAAGTGCAAAGAGAAAGTTGCCGCGGAGCTTAAAATGGTGGAGTTTTTTGCCACCACTACTGATGTGTGGTCAAGCCGCGCAGCTGAGCCTTACCAGAGTCTTACAGTCCATTTTATTGATGAAGATTTCAACCTCAGAGCTCGCTGCCTACAAAATACCTACTTCCCAGACGACCACACAGGGGAAAATATTGCAGCCGGCCTGAGAGAGGGGTGTGTTTATTTTGAACATGTAAAAAGAGACAGAGATAGAGAGGCCAGGGGTGTGGATGTGTGTATTTCAGAATTACAGAGACCGTGAGTGTGTAATAGTTATGGCCTTGTATCACAAAACTCAAATTGTGTGTAAAACACTACTTTTTATTTCTTTCAGAAAATGCACTCAAAGATGACAGAGTGTCAAGGGCAACAGCACTGTGCAGGAGGCTGGTGGGGCACTTTTCACAGTACATCAGTACTGACAACATCCCTGCTATCAAGACCTGACTGAAGACAGCGATGGTAGACTTAGCACAACGTACATATCATCGGGTTAATGATAATTATGCATTTCACATTGAAACTGTTCAGATGCCTCAAAGTGCACAGCCCTTGGGGGAAAAGGCGAAGAGGTCTCTTGGCAGTTTTTTGCCTGAAATCGCAGATTTCGCAGAGGCAGAGGTAAACAATTACCTGATGACTCCTGCCATTGATGGAGAAGATGATCCCTTGGCTTGGTGGAGGGTGCACAAGATCAGCTACCCACAGTTGTGCACCATGGCCCACAAGTATCTTTGTGTACCTGCCACAAGCGCTCCGTCAGAGCGAGGGAATATTGTGACTTGCACTCGCTCATCCTTGAAGCCAGCAAAAGTCAATATGCTGGTTTTCTTAGCAAAAAAGCTGTGAGCCACTGAGAACAAAACTGTTGGATCACTATGGCTGGCAGTGCCATACTCATAGTGAACTTTAGTCTGTGTGGTGTGTTATTGTTGTGTACTTGAGATAAGTGAGGTTGAGCTATATTATAATATTCAAATTGTTTTTTTATTGTCTAGTTTAAAAGTGCATTTCTCTGTTTTTTATTTATAACTTTATTTACTTTGATTTTACAAAATATTTTCAAAGTAGTAGAGGCAAATTCTATGTTTCAGTTGTGTGAAATGTTACTGAATTGGGAGCAGTAAGATACATATCATTTTTTTCTTAAGACTGTAAATTTTGCACAGTGTTTACAAAGTGCATGCCTTTGTTTAAATTACTTAAATGCACAGTGGCAAAGCCACAGATGTTTCTGTAATGAGCAGTTAAATAAAAATGTCATTTATTTCAAGTCATACATCTTTTAATTTAATTCTAACAAATAGGCCCAGGCTATGGGAAAGAACATTTTACACGAAATGGCATTTAATAAATGTATTATATGTATCATATTTAAATCATTCATTATGTTTTGTTGGGAAAAAAAGAGGATAAAATGAATAAAAAATTGCATATTAAATCGCAATTGCAATATTGGGGGAAAAATTCGCAATTAGATTATTTTTCCCAAATCGTTCAGCCCTAGTTGGCAACACTGTGCTGAAAGCCAGGTTCTTCAGTAATTTAATTTGATGACTCATCCATAAGTTGGAATCCAACCCTCTGGCAGGCAGAATAACTACAATAATGGTTGGAATAGCCAGTCTTCTAGCTGATGGTCTCATTTGCTTACGTAGGTCATATAGAGCCATCAGTATTAAAATGAGACTCTTTTATGACCAGTTAAAAGTTCCTTGTAGTATGTTTAAGCATTACTGAAGTACATTCATCACTTTTCACAGGGAAGCTCAAACATTCAACTGTACGAATGGGAAGGAAAATATATTTTAAATGGGACTGGGATTTTGTAACAGTATGATCCTGTTTTGTACAGAGCAAAATTACACTGAAAGGAAATTCTGGGATTTAATGGCAAATGAAACAGAGGCATATTTACCTTGATAGCAAAACGCTGCCAACCGCATGGCCGTTCATACCGCTCTTCACCTCTGTAATAAGTCACGGTGTCTTTCAACTTGGTGAAATCATAGTCGAATCGTGGGTCAAAGAATTCATCCTCGTCAATGATGAGACTCTGTCCTGTTGGAGCGTCCACCTCGTCCACTGCGAAGCCTGGTGCCGGTGTAACACCTTCCAAATGGCTTTGGAGGCGTTGGAAGCTGTTTCTTGACACCCGGCTGCAGTTAAAGGAAGGAGATACAATATAGAAAAACCCACCAGTGTCAAGTTAGATCTGACTTATTTGTCACACAACACATTCTGCAAATAAGAAAAGGTATTCATAAACTCTCTTATGACTGTTGTAGAATATAACCATAGTGTTTACAATTTTCTGAAATATCTTCTCAGGATAGACAGAAACAAATCAAACAAATCACCATCTCCAATAAATACCAGGTTTGATCTGCATCCAAGATTGTAGCGACGAGATCAGTTGCAGACAGGTTCTTCTGTCCTGCTGCTCCACTGTAGCCAGCTCTGGAATAACCATGTTGGGCCGTAAGTTGTTGAGTAGATGTTACATTGGCATTGCAAAGTGCGGACAAAGCAGCGATTACAACATCTTTATCGATCATCTTTATAATTAGTTAAGGTAGCAGAAAAGTAACTGTCTCTGTTATAAAGAATGTCTGAGTGCTGTCTTGTTGCTGGGTGCAATCCGGAAACAGAATAAACAGAATGAGGACATAGAGCTCACATTTATAATCAGACTTCTCCTCAAATTGACATGTTTTCATCAGTCATGCTAGTAATGTGATGTTGAGTCAACAGGTTATACCTGTCAGGTTGCATTTTGTTTTACTTTTGTTTCACACGGTTGCTGGCATCCAACTATGTACTATTTGCCAGTCAAAGTTCGTTCAGCACCGCCAAACCTCTCTGTCTCAACTGCAGCTATGATTCTGATGAACTTTATCTTGTTCTGATAGTTGTTTTTCATTGAGAGACACTGCAGCTCTTTGTGTGGGCGAAGTAATGAGGAAGTGGAAGCACAAAATCCGATGACAATCAACATTTTTCCCCCACAGTTAAACACACCAGAGTACTGCATGCTGTACTTTCAGCAACTTAAAGGTGTTCACAGGAAACACTCTGACTTTTGTTTTTATCAGTTGGGTAAATGGTAACTTGTCACACTTGTTAGTGCTTTTAGTACGACATATTTTGTATGTTACAACCTCTTCACAGCACTGCGGCATGAAAACACTATCCAGGGAAACTTAGTGATGTCATTTTAGACTATAATACTGTGACTTTGTGTACTTGATTTGAAGTCTTAAAGGATCTATTTGTAAGAAATTTGGATTTTTGAGTTTCACTCCCAACTCGCCAAAAACTGACGCTTTGGGGTGGTGGCTGACCCGTCCTACAATCCCAAAGTGTCAGTATGGGACATAATCAGCCAGGAGCTGAAAAGCTTTTTAATTTTTGCCTGTGTCTAGCACATCATGTTAAATTGTTTTATGCTGCCACAAACATTTTGCGGATCTCTGAGCTCCAGCCATTGACTGTAAAAATAGTGGACAGACCCACCGTAATGTCACCCATTGGTTTCTCGAGAGCCAGAATGGGGCTCAAAGTGGGAGTACAGGCTGTTGCCATACTGGCAGTACCTGACTCCAGCAAACACACACCTAACCTAACTGGAAGTTACAAGCAAGCTAAGGCTAACAAGCTATCAGTGTTCAGAAAGAGAAGTTTCTAATCTCACTTTTTTTTGGTTTGATTGCAGAATAACTTGTGTTCTCAACTCATCCTAATCCTTATCACTTTTCTGCTTTATTTGTTTTGAGACTTTTTTGCATGGAGACACAAGGAGGGGCTGCGTCACATGCAACAAACATGTGAGACAGCCCTTTGTACAGGCGGTGATATGATGAAGATGATCTTTAAAATATGAACCCTTACACCAAGTCTTAACCCAGCTCAACTGTGTTCCAAAGTTACAGTGTTACATTGACACGCCACTTAAAAGAAGTTGGATCAGTGGCGTAAAGTGGGGCGGCAAATCTTCTACACACACACACACACACACACACACACAGAAGATAATTGTCAACATCAATCCAATAAAAATATCAGCTAGACAACATATCATTCAGGTAGCTCTTAATTACATTATACTAATTACGATATGACTTATTTACCAACTGAAGAACTGACAAAGTAGAGAAAGTTATCATTTACATCAAAATATCACACGTTAGCTGTAAAAATCTAAAGTTACACAAAATTGTTAACTAGGTCAATGAACACTGCATGTACTATTTTCTCCAAGTGACCCCTGACATGTTTGTCTGGACACTTTTGCAATAAAGTTTTATAAAGTGTTGAGCTTTAGTGTCAAATTTACAACACAATCATTCAACTCCAGGAAGAAACAGGAGCAGCACTGCCACACCTCTCTGGCACAACTGCAACTATGATTCTGATGAACTTTATCTTGTTCTGATGTTTGTTTTTCATTGAGACACACTGCAGCTCTTTGTATGGGCCAAGTAATGAGGAAGTGGAAGCACAAAATCTGATGATGACAATCAGCATTTTTCCCCACAGTTTAACACACCAGAGTAATGCACGCTGTACTTTCAGCAACTTAAAGGTGTTCACAGGAACCAGTCTGACTTTTGTTTTTATCTGCTGAATAAATGGTAACTTGTCACATTTCTTAACCCAATTTAGGTTATCTTCCAAAGTTAGTGCTTTTAGTACGACATTCTGTATGTTACAACCTCTTCACAGCACTGTGGCATGAAAACACTGTCCAGGGAAACTCAGCGATGTCATTTTAGACTATAATACTGTGATTTTGTGTACTTGATTTGACGTCTTTAAGGACCTATTTGTAGGAAAATTAGACTTTTGAGTTTCACTGAAAAAATCTGACACTTTGAGGTGGCGGCTGACCCGTCCAACAATCCCAAAGCGTCTATTTTTGCTTGACTATTTTCTTACAAATAGTCAAGCATTGCAGGCGAGTGATGTGGTGTTAACTCAACAATGATGAGATGCTGGAATCATGAACAAGTGGCGTTTACTAGTTCTAAGTAGCAGCAGAGTATTGTACATTTAATAGTCGCCATCTTGTTTCACTCTGACCTCTTTGCGTACAACATTATAACTACAACCTGTCTTATACAACAGTGCCCTCTGTGGTATAAAGTAGCAATTGTTTATCTGTTGTGTAAGATAACAGAACACAACAAGTGAGCATAAAGGTAAGTAGTAAATTTATATGGTCGCATGCAGAGGCAGGTTTTTATGTAGGAATATATATTAGAGTGAATTAAATCAATGTACATTTTGCCAACAGATAAGTTCAAAATACAAAGACAGCGGTAGGTTTAAAGATCTGTGGCATCATAAATGTCGACTTCCACACCAAACAGCTCAACTTATTTTAGAACAAACATTTTAAAATGGACAAATTGAATTAGATAAAGCGTTTACTCATACAAATATAAGACTATTTTAATGTATCCACTGATTGTTGCCTTCTTCCTCCAGTTGCCACTGCCAAAGGTTTAAGAAAGTTTGAGTTCAGTGATTTTGGCAGAGCATGGCCCTGCCACTGGTGTCAGTCTAATACTGGAGGTATGTAAAGAGATAAGGAGAACATCTGTTTGTATATTGATAGTTTACCTGATTGCACTGCATCAGGGGGTTCTCCAACAGCACAGTGATGCACAGATGTGGCTATTTATAGTGACCACACAATCAATAAATCCCATTCCAATAAACCATCATTAGTAAAATTCAGTCATTATTATTAAACTTTAGGGGGATGATTAGTAACTAAACTGTAGTGCTTGACTTGACATTTTACATTGAACGCTACAAAACACAATGAGTGATTTGCTTTCTGTCGCCTTCCATTAATGTCTATCTTATTTACCTGCAACTCTGGTGAACTGTGAACACTGTGTGTGGTGCGCACATTTTCTTTTAATAACTTTGAGGTTAATGGTATATGCATGGTTTTTGTGGGTATAAATTGGTTAGCTGCAGCCTCACCTTCTGCTTTGATTTTCTTATATTTTAGCCTGGCTTATAATTTGAATGAACTGTTACACATTCAGAGGTATTTATGAAAAATCATGTTTCTATGTTGGTGGACTGAGCAGCACATCAGTACACAGCAGCCTGAGTGTTATAATCATAATACTTCAGTAAAGACTTCACTGATAAAAACTCTGTTAATTGGATTATTATTATAGTTTCGCAAAACATCAAAATAATTCCAATCTGTGGATAGAACCAGGTGAGGTTTTAGCCCAAAATAACTGCCTGGGAAAATGTCACGATGGCTATCGAGTAGACTTGCCTATACGGACTTTGGTGTCAGTTACCTGATTTGTGGTGCAGGTCTTGTTGCTCGTCCGGATCAGGTTGGGGGTGTTGGTCAAGTCGATGAGCAGTTTCTCTTGAGGCTGCAGAGTCGGAGCTGGAAGATCCAACAGGAGAACCTGAGGAGAGAAGGGAGAGAGCATCAGAGTGATGAAGATCTGTGGGTTTCCCCTGAAGGAAGCAACTGATCAGATTGAACTGAGGATAAAGCTCGTCACAACTACATGAACATGTACTTTCAGTTCGTGACAGCAGAATCATTTCTCTGTTCTGTGAGTAAATATTTTTTTCCAAAAAAACGTACACAACTGCAATACTGCAGCCAGCCACCATGAGACGATCAAGATGTTTTGGCTTCACTCTAGTCCATAAGTCACTTCAACAAGACCGATGAGAACAAAGCAATCCCTTCATGTCATACATTATATATTCATTTTCCAGTGATGGAATGTAACTAAGTAAATTTACTCAGGTACTGTACTTAAGTACAATTTTCTAGAATATTTCTATTTTCTGCTACTTCATACTTCCACTCCACTACATATTGAAGGCAAACATAGCACTTTTTACCTGTTACATTCATTTGATAACTTTAGTTACTAGTTACTTTACAGATTACATGCGGCATCAGAACCAAAATGAGTGCATTTTTAATACAACACAGTCATTTCCTGGAAACTAATTTGAAAAAAAGTTAATGCCAATGTTTTTTATCCACTGAATTAAATATCTGCCAACTCCTGAACAGTTGTTGGTAGATGATAGAAAGTGATCATGTTAAATGTACAGTTGGTGATCTGTTGACCTCTGACCTCTTGTGTCTTGTTGTTGCTCTCCTCTGTAGTTTCCAGTTCTATCAGGTTTTTGTTGGGCTCTGATTGGCCCTGACTCAGTGCTTCATTATCAGTGCCTTCTGATTGGTCAGGCTGTGGAGGGCTGGAGGGCAGGGCAGCAGGGGCCTCATCCTCCTCCAGGCAGAAGGGCTGGATTTCTGGAGCATCAACAGGCTCCGCCTCCTGCGTGCCTGTGGGGGTGGGGCTACAAAGAAACAACAAAAAAAGTGAGACCTCTGCATGTGTTGTCATGGTTACAGAAATGTGATTAGACGCAGTAGGACCACAGCCCCTTAGATGTAAAGAGTGCTCACCTGTAGCTTCTCTCCCTTTTAGCAGAGGCGGGACAGGGGGCCGAGTCAGAGTCATAGGTGGGTGGAGGTCTTGCGTGGCGGTTCTGATTTGTCGGTGTGGCGACAGGGATGGCTGACATCCTGCGCCTCATGGGAGTAGGGAGGGCGGAGGGACGACGCGCCTTCACCTGCAGTGACCTGCAGCTGCCAGCAGAGGGTGTCAGAGGACCAGCAGAGGGCTTCTGAGGAAGACTACAGGGGAGGAAGGTGTTTATTGATGACATCACTGATCCGACAGAAAAGTAGGTAGACCCAACAAAACCAAATGTCACACTTCAGACGAAGCACAGAGCAACAGGACAGATATTTCTTCTTTTTTAAAAACCTGGATGGCACATTTACTATCTAGAAATATTCCTCAGGGCTTAATGTTCCCTCCAGTCTCACTTGGCAGTCACTGGGTACCAAAGTTTACATTTAATGGTTCTCAGCAAAACACTTTGGGCCTTGTATAAGAGCATTATCATGTCCCTACTCTATCCCTGTCATTCTTTTTTCCATGACAATTTCAAGGTCACCCCTTATCGCATAAACTTGCTGTGTTTCAACCAGTCTAAATGTCACCTGTTCAGGCGTACAAGGAAAACTTGTGAGACTTGATCACTTTCAGACTCGGCAAGTAAATATATGGCTGCCTGCTCTTCTCTGTTGTTGGGCATGTTTTATTTACAGAAGTTATATTCCCTGACATGCTGAACAATTTCATTAGTGTTAGTTTCATACACGTGAATAAGTTAAATGTACAGCTGACTACACATGGGTACAATGTTGGTGGTGTAGTGTGATGTCATCTACCTTTCCACGCTGCTCGCCGACATCAACCTCTTTGGCTTCAGTGAGATATCTGGAGACAAAACACAAAAATAGACAGACAGACATGTGTATCAAAATCAAATATAGAAACTGAAGGCCTGTCTTGGTTTGAACCAGAATATTGAAATTAAAACAGATCAGTTCAGTCCTGATGACGATGAAGTCGTTCAAATTAAGTTTGTCCTTATTTACCACACAGCCACAGAAAAAAAGTGGCTAGTCTAACTTTGCAGCTCTATTGATGGCAATCAGCAAAATGTCGAGCTCCTGACTATAGTATTTGTGGTGCAACTGATGATTGGCTGCTGTGACTAAGTTCAGGCTTCAGGAACAGAAATCATATTTTTGTCTCTGGAGTTTGGTCTTTTGCTCTTATTGACTGATTAAAGGAATTCCAATCTGGGAACCCTAACCCTGGCTATCATCTGATGATGCTCAAGCCTCTGGGGGCAACAGTTTAGGTTTCAGGGCTTCCGGTGGAGCCAGGGGATTTCAAGATAGAAGATATTCGGACCAAGCCTTCCTTTTCCGTGTGCTGCTAATTGTTTACAGTCCGATTAGCAATCTTGGAACCTGTTGTCAATTGACAATTCAGCTAATATCTCTCTATCTAAATGTATACATATTCAAAAAGCTAAGTCGCTGATGAGTTCAGAGTTGCATTTCAGCCAATGCCTTGGGTCTCTTTTGCTCTCCATGTGCGCCGTTTACCTGCATGCAACCTAAACCCACTCAAACATGATTAATATTGATCAATACTACTCAGACTACAAACGGAAACCAAAACACCATCTACAGATTCTGTATTCATACCCAGATATCTGTTTATAGAGATTAAAGTGATAGTTTGGGTTTTTTGAAGTGGGGTCATATAAAGTACATATCTATAGTCGGTCTGTTCACTACCGTAATTGCCGATCAGCGCAGCCTCAGTTTGGAGAAGCAGAGAGCCGCTCCAGCCCAGACGCTCAGCTTTGTACTGCAGTGAACGGAGCCCAGATGAAAAGCGAATTTTAACCACCTAAAACAAGGCCCACCTAAAAGAATCTATATCAGTTTAAGTGTACATTGTATAGAGAATATTCACACCGCTTTACATCGCCGTCAGACCGCCCTTTCTTTTGGCACTACATTTTCTCAACCGTAGAACCTCCGTATCCCTACGCATTAGCGCAACAGGTGATCTGCGAGTGGGGAGAGGTTTATACACGCAACTCTGTTTACTTTCGCTAAAAACGAAACTTAACAATTTCAGACACAGACCGTAGAACCTCCATATCCCTACGCAGTTGTGCTAATGGAGCAAATAACACAACTGA
>OMLP01000283.1:41302-51485 GCA_900302685.1 Spondyliosoma cantharus | reverse complement strand
GTGATGTCAGCGAGGTCTCTGCGTGCTCTGCCAGGCAGCTCGGCGGCCACGGATCAGGCGAGTTGTTCAATGCCAACACAGGTGCGCCGAGGACACACACTAACAGTGACAGCTCGGCAGGGGCCCCCACAGACGTGGAAAAATGGGGTGCATATTTCACACTTGTACATACAGTATGTGCTTCTGTGCAAACAGCAATGAGGATGTAACGTACACAACGTACTCTGTATTTAATTATAACTCAGTCTGTGTTTTTGTTACATTCAAGAGTGAAGAGGGAAAGTGGGACCTGAGGCTGCTGGCAGTAGGTACGCCTCGGGCTGCTGCTTTCAAAAAAGAAACATCCAGTGAAATGTAAATAAGTTAATTTAGTCAAGCACTTAAAGCATTTCCATTTTCTGCACCTAGATACTTCTGCTCCACTAAATCTCAGAGGCATATATTTTACTTTCTACTCCACTGAGACAGCTTAAGTGACTAGTTACCTCACAGGTAGTGGTTTTTCATACACTTCTCGTCCAGTTAAAACCATGTATATCTGCTAAACTGAAGTATTAAAGCAGGGTTGGTAAGTTATAAACCGAGAAGCCAACAAAAAAGCGTTCAGAAAAGGACAGGCACTTTCAAGAAGTACTTTGGAGCTGATTGGACGAAGTATCTGTCTGTAACCATCTATCACAGGCTAACTTCAACTAGTCAGATCAACAGTAGGAGAGCTCTGTCTCGTAAGGTTAGGTTATTCTAGAAGGACTTTTTGTTATATTTGTAGAAAAAATCCTGGCGGTAATCAATAACTCAAATGCTGTGACAAATACAAATCATGAAAATGCAGTAGGCATCCCATCCAAGCATCTCATTCAACTCTCATGAACAGATTGAACAGACGTCTCTATACCTACGTACCCGCCTGCCAATGTGCACTTGTTGTGTGAGTCTTCCACAGGGCTAGGCTGATGTATTGCCTGTAAGCTTTTAGTGAGCTCGTGACACGAACTGCAGAGAAAATGCAGCCAACATTTCTTACATGGGAGCAAGGCATGATATGGTTAGAGACTAGCACAACGATGTGAACAGGCCGTGACCCAACACAGCGCCACACGAAAATGTAGCTTGAGTTAAATATTTTAAACTCAAATATTGATGCTATTTATCGCTTCAATTGCGTCAAAACATTAGCACTGTCCGGCCCAATTAGACGTGTTATCATTGACTTTGTATGTAATCTAGTCACAGTAAAAATTTGTGTCGTGTTTAGTCTGAACACAGCATTAGATGCTTCCTGTGGAGGAGGAGATGGGTGGGAATACATGGTCCTATTTGGCCAGGAGGCGCCTCAGGACCCCTGAAGAAGAGCTGGAGGACTTGGCTAGTGAGAGGAAGGACATATGGGCTGCCTTGCTTAGACTAGATAAGGACAAGTGGTTGAAAATTGATGGATCGTTAACTGTCTTTGCTACACTTAAGATATATTGCTTATCACCCAATCACCCAGAAAACTAGATGACCACACGCTTGCTCAGCCAATTATAAGTAAGTAAAAATGGCTCTGTGTCAAACAATTGATTTGATGCCTGTTATCACAAAGTGGTTGTGTCAAGGTTTTGTTTCTCAGCTGCCTGTGAGTCTCTGGCTGATGATTCATAGAAAGTTCTTGTTATTCCCATGTGGCAAGCAGCATGGGAAATATGAGGCTACAGAACAAAAAGAGCTGGTGACATTAAGCAGCAATAAATCACCGCAGCACAACTGAACATAGTAAATATGGGTTTTCTACAATAGTTAATCTGTAATTAAAGATAAATTATGACTCAAGATATATGGCATCACATTTAGAGAGCGACCAATCACTTTCCCGATGTAAAGATGTAAGGATCCCACTGTTCCCCAGACGTACTGTAGTTGAAACAAGCTGGTTTGTGGAATCCCACACAGACACTACATCATGGTAACCAGAGGGAGGGAGCTTCTCCTCAGTCATTGTGATGTGTGTCATAGGAAGTTTCCGAGGATGGGTGTATACATTTTCCTTTTTAGCTCATGATTCACACGTTCACACGCTCAGCTGGTGCCTTACTCAGTGATACAGTGATTGTGATTGAGAAGTCTGAAGAGGAACTTTTTTCAACACAGGAAACAGCTCTGCCCTTCTTTCGTGTGACTTTCTTAACTCAACGTCATCTCCTTTTTTTATGTCAAGACAGCTGGTCATGAGTTATGGCTACATTGTGTATCATCAGTGGCATTCACTGATTTTGCACAACAAAGTTTGGCTGTATAATTATTTCTGTAAACTTTTAGGATAAAATAAGAGGATTTATCTCCATTGTCACTTCTCAACCTGTAATGTACTGTCATTATTTCTTATTTGACTGCTGAATTGAGGAATGTAATATGAAAATGTACTTTACATAATGAATCTACAGAGAAGAAATGTGAAAAAATAAATAACACCGCAGGATAACTTAAACTTAGGACTGTTTGGTCAGAGGCTAAACTGAACACAAACACACACAACATTGGTCCCTTGTTGCTCACTACCTTGCAGCTAATGTAGAGTGAGGTAGTCTGTCTGCTGGGGCAAATAATCCCATGGTCAAGTTCAAGCCAATCAGATGAGGTGCTCGAACTCTTTGCCCGTTTTTGGAGTCAGCCACTGCCAAGATGGTGACGGCCTGTACCGCCCATGTTAATGTTCATTTATTGAGGACTAAAGGTCAAGGATATGCCAATATCTACTGCTCTGATTTGACCTTTCTTTGTTATTTTTCTCTTCTGATTACCATAGATTTATGAAAGTAAAATGCTAAATCGTTGAAGTACGTCTTTCAGCATTTAGACCACAGCTGCTATCTTGAAATAGGAACAGTTAACATAGAGTATATTTGTTTGTAATTAACCAGGGAAGTCTCATTTAGGCTTGAAAGCTGTTTTGCAGGCAGAAAATACAATCCTGCTATAAACAACAGTAAGAAGGCTGAACAACAACAATAAAGAAGTCATTTACTATAGAGTTAACAAATGATTTGACATAAGCCAGAGCGAGCAGATTACTTGGTTCAAATTCCATTTGCAGAAAATTCCAAGTAGAGCAAAAAGCATGAATATCTGCCCATACATTATTGGGAGTTTGTCCTGTGTACAAAAATACAGCATTAGTCCTTTCAGCACTTTCAGCACTCATCACTTCCTCACCTTAACTCAGTCTTTTTTTTTGCTCTAAACCATCCATAGCTCGACCGTTTCACTTTCAACAGTGTTTGGTGCTGGTGGAAATCACCTATCTGTGTCATTCTAAAGGGCACGACATATTTTATCATTTAAGTCAGAGGTTATGATTCCAAGGTGCTTTTATGAAGGTCAAGTATTATTATGAGCAACTAGCGACTACTTTCACAGTTTCCAGAGGAAGTGAAAGTAGTGGGCAGAGGTGGAGAATATGTTAAAACCACTGCTCAGCACATCAATAGTACATCTTCTCTTCAGTTCATCCAGACAAATATCAACAAGGACTCAGTCAGAACATAATTTGTATTCAGATCTTGTTTGACTGAAATGTTTTGAACACTCAGTTCAGACGGTTCCACAAACAGGTGTGGTTTGTGAGCTTCGGGGTCAAGAGGTCACACCGTGTGGACATCTGTCTGAGTTGTTTACCTCGCGTTTTCAACCACATCGCAGTTTTTCTAGTAAAGTGACATGTTTGAAATGCTTGTCCACTGCAGGTAAAAGATCCCTCCAGTGTTATCTCCACAGGTTACCAGTATGGGCTTCAGGTCGCATCAATCGCCACCAGACCGCGCCCACTGCAGCCTTGACACATATTTATCATTCTCTTAAATAATGGCCGCCTCAGGGCTGCTTTCACTCTTGACTTTTACTCTTTCTGTCTTTGCTGCTTTCCACCCTTTCATCTTGTCTTTCCAAACTCGCTCACTCTTTCCTCACTGTCTTCCCCTCTTTCACTCAAACATACACACACACACACACAATGCAGGACTGGTTTTTGCGTGAGCGTGCCATTAGTGCAGCTGTGACACAATATAAGGAAGCATTTGACCTTCGACTCATTAACAGGAAAGTGCCCGAACGTGTGAAGCAGCAGCCCCACCAGGAATCTGCATCTGGTGAACACACACACACTCTTTTTGATTCAACAGCCCACATTTTGGAGGCATTGTTTGATCCAGAGTTGCTTGTTTGTTTGTCTGTTTTTCTCTTAGTGAGAGCAATAGCTGGGAAGGTAGACAAATGGATGACTATCTCCACCTTGACCACAAGTGTACCCCAGCCTACACTGATAAGTAATGACCTCCTCCTATGACCTTCTAGGTTGTAGTGACACACACACACACACAAACACACACACATCCATCCATGCATTGACTTAAACGTAAGACAGAGAAACTGATTTATCTCAAGTGTTTCTCCAGGAGCGCTGGGCACCGTAACAGAGTGGAAATGGACCTCTACTGCCCCCTTCTGGTGTCTGTAACACACAACACACATCATTTATTTATTTATTAATTTATTATAATTTTCTTGATGTTCACCAACTCCTCATCTCAGGACAAGATACAAAAATCACTTTAGTGAAATTTAGTGAATTAGCTCTAATGGTTTGCGAGTGTAACCTGGAGGTCTTTAAGTCAGTGCAGAGTAGCTGAAAATGCGAAAAATGTACAAATTGTCCTAAGGGGATCATCAAATTCACATACATTAAGATCTCATCCTCCAATCAAATATAAATAATGAATTAAATAAAATATAATAATAATAAAATATTATATGCGTGGGCTTATGTGGAGCAGTCCTACATTTAGATTGGATTAGTACCGTATTACATAACTATTTCAAGGAAACCTATAAACATTATTTGTTCCTGAGATTGTAATCTCATTTGTTCATTTGACCTAGTGTTGCTTTCGTCAACGAAAATTATGACTAAATATTGTCGTCAACGAACCTTTATCACGTGATGGAAACGAGACGAGACGCAGCGTAAATGGTGGTCATGTGACGAAAACTATAATCAAATATATAATGCAATATTGTTGACGAATAAATATGGGACTAAAGGTAGTTTAACTCATCTAAAATATCTTTTCATTTTTGTTGACCAAAATGAGACGAGACGAAATGTTATAACGTTATTTTGCTATTATTATTATTTTGCAATATTTCTGTTTCCTGAGTCTCAATTCAGGGGCTGCATCAGGTCGCACTGCGCAGATGCAGGCGACCTGAATTCCTCAATCCCCACTCGCGCAGCATTATTTAGAAGATGCAGCTGTGGTGGGTTAACGTTAACGACAAATCAAGACACAAAGTTAAGTCTGACACAAAGAAAGGGACCGATGGCTGGCCAGCCGGGGTTCGGTGTTTCCCAGGTGTTTCCCAGGTGTCCTCCTGTCAATCTAAACCTGACAGTTTATAATCATATGGATGATGTTATAATGTGTTGTGATTGAGATCCTGACCCACCAAACATCCTGGAAAGTGACAAAGTTACGTTTTTCGCTCTAAATTACATAATTACATAATCGTCATCAGTAAACTGGACGCTGTCTGACTCCCTCACTCACGGGGACAGAGGCTGTTTTCCGGGGGAAAGTTCATTGAAGTCTCGGCCCAGAGGGCTGATTTATTTTCATCACACTCTGTGCGACAGACGCTGTTTTTAGGGCAGAAATGTGAGGAAGAGTCGGGAGGACAGACAGGAGGATGGGTGAACATAGCATTCAGCCAGCCGTGTGTGTGTAAAAACAAAACAAAGAATACATAAAAAATAAAAAACAAAAAAGAAAGTAAATAGAAAAAAGAATGATGAATAATAAAATGAGGTATGTGTGTGTGTGTGTGTGTGTGTGCTGCTGTTACCAAATGCCATAGACCTATAGGTGAGAGAGGAGGAGGGTACAATATAGCAAATGCAAGACAAGTACAAAGATAGAAATTGCATTACTAAAAAGAGACTAAACTACAATTTTCATTGACTAAAACTTGACTAAAATGTCATCAGTTTTTGTGGACTAAAACTAGATGAAAATAGTCATGGATAATTCTGACTAAAATAAGACTAAAATGCTCAGACTTTTAGTTGACTGAAACTTGACTAGACTAAAAAGAGTATAAACGTAACTAAAACTAAAAAAAAATAAAATGACATGTTAACACAAAGACTAGACTAAAACAACACTAATTTGACCTCAGAATTTCTATGAATGTTCATCTTGAATATCCAAAGACATTCAATGAAGCAGCATAGCAGAAAATAATTAATTATTATCTTAATCCACCTTAATGTTAGCCCGAGTCTTCAAACATGTATGTGAAGAGATGTGATGAAAATGTCCACAATCTCAAAGTGAACTTATGTTGGTCTTTGTAAAGATACAAACACAAGGTCACACACACACACACACACACACACACACACACACACAATGAGCTTGATGTCTGTAGGAAGCAAAACACCAGTCAACAAAAATTGAGTAACTCATTACAGTAATGCTGACTCAATAGTGCTTGGTGCTCTTTGTAATCACTTCAGCTACAAGACCACACCTCGTAGGTAAAGTGACTACACACACACACACACGTGCGGGCTTCAGGAAATGAACCCCATTACCTTCACATCGAGTATGAAAAGTGCTACCAAAACAGCACAGTCACCATTTCATACAGAGTGGCCTTTCACCGATACCATCCACACACAATCAATGCACACACACACACACACACACACACACACACACAAACAAAGAGGCAGTTCTCTCCAACACGGGTGTGGCTGACCAGCAGAGGGTTGCCAGACTGAGGTTGGTCTGTGTGTGTGTGTGTGTGTGTGTGTGTGTGTGTGTGTATGTGTATATGTGTCCTGCTCACAGATGTTGAAACAGATGACGATAAATGGTAAAATGATGTTGAGACACTGTTATCACCTTTATCAAGCTTTACAAAGATGATTCATTTCAACCTGTTCTTTGCATGTTGCAATATGAACATAAAAACAATCTAGACAAAAAAATTAAACAAAACACAGTCATCCTTCACAAGGTTAAGCAAGTTCCTGCCCCTCCCCCCATCTATGATCCCATATTTGATGTTTCGATACAGACAACCAGGTCTTTATGTTTCTGCTGTGAGAGGGCTAAACAAGATATCAGCAGTAACACTTTGGAAATAGAGACAGTGTGCATGAGGTGTTGCAGTATGTCAGGAGGGTTTACTGTAATGCAAGCAAAACCTCCAGCAGGCTAATATCGCCCCCTGCTGGTGAGAGTATGTAACATGAAACAGTTAAAATTGTCAACCTGAATTAACAGTGCTCAGTGTTTTTTGGAATATACTCCACAGATTCAGAAGTCAAAACAATTTAGAAATTAACCATATTACAGGTTTTGGAGAATTTACTAGATTACTAATATGTAATTGAGGTATTTTAGGAGGTAATCTGTGATCAGTAACAGATTACAGGTGAACTGTTACCTGCTGAAGGCATAAAATTGTTGCTAAAATTACAGTGTCCGTATGGAATTTAATAAATGTTTTCATCAGAGTGTAATGAGGCATAATGAAATGTTTCCAAAGTAGAAAGGGTAAAGTACTAATTGTTTTCAGTTTTAGATATAAAAAAAGAAGAGAATCTGCCTTTAATCAAACACAGGAAACACTGATAAACCATTATCTCTGCTTCGAGATAGAAAGTGATTAAGTTCACCACTTACAGCTTAATGGTTTAGTCTTGGCATGACCGGGAGAAAACACACAACCTAAAATGACTGTGGGACTTTTCTCGCAGTCCAGGAGGGCTGATAGTAGAGGCCTGTATTTGATAACAAACGCAAAGTGACACCACGCACTGAGATTAAACAGCAGCCGACAGGAAAGAGCCGACACCTGACACACAGAGGGGTGAGGGAAGAGGGAGTGTGTGAGGTGGGAATGAGGATGAGCTTCTGTGTGTGTGTGTTTGCATGTTTATAACGAACCTCACTCTGTCATTGTTTGGATTAAGAAAATGAAAGAGTCTCAATAAGAAGACTCCAGGTGGGAAACACTGAAGCTAGGATGTTGGAAATACATAATTATCTTACTAATGTACTAGTAAACCAGTTTTCCTTTTTTCTTATCAATGGGCTAAATGTCTATGTGCAATGAGAAAGGAATCCCTTCAGCATATTTCAGTAGATTAGTTTGTTTTTATATAGTTTATAAGATGATACGAGTCCATCAATGTTGCTTAACAAGATCATTGTGGTTATTACAACATCACTCTTAGTAACCTCTGCCACGGAGGACGTTTTTGATGGTTGGTTGGCTTATTTGTTGGTTGGTTGCTTTGTTTGTTTGTTGGTTGGTTTATTGATTTATTGCTTTATAGGTTGGTTGGTTTGTTTGTCAGCAGGATTACACAAAACTTGGGAGAAGGCTGGGTCTCTGCCCAGAATAGACCCCATTAACTTTTAGTGTAGATCAAGAAAAAGGGATGGATCCAGGATTTCTCTCACTTTCTGTAAGATTGCCAGATTTCTTGACATTTTCGTTGATTTCTCGGGCAATAATGTATGGATCTTGATTATTTTTAAAAGCATATTTAGGTAGCTGGCATTCATGAGGGAGTACAATTTGTCGGGCTCCAAATACGAATGTGGATTTTCAGAGAGTTAGATGTGTTTTCATTGAGGAAAGTCTTTTTTTAGCTGAGGGAAGTTACACACCTCGCATCTTGCCACCATTTTCACCTCCTATTTGCTCATAAACCTGGGGTTATCATGAGGTTTACATTAAGACAGTCTTGCTCTGATAATTTGAGGTGTAGCAATATGTTCCCTGATCCCAGAAGTTTCTTCCCTTCACAGCCAAATTTTTGCATGTCCTGATTTGCTTATGGAGTGTCTGATAAATAGTTTTAGTCTCACATTTCTGTGTTATGAATATGAAAACCCTCACAGTCTGTCAGTCTTTGTTCTTTAACAAGGTTGACCTCACAAAAACAACAATAAATTGTTCAATATGTTCCAGTGGCAGTCTAGAATAAATTATGGCAATATGGTCAGTTTACTGGGTTCAACACAATACGCTCATTAAAATATACAATACAAACATCAGGACAGCTTTCCAAAGCCACTCAGTGCTCTGTCAGTCATCTGTCATCCATTGTTGTGCTCTTAATCCCACCATTGACAGTCCAGGTTCATTTCCACCATTGGGGACCCAGAATTAATCAGCGGACTTAAATTAGCCCAGGGCAATTAAAACACCCAGCAAATGGGTAATTAATTGACCTTGGTGGTCATTAAGCAATTCATGGAATCAATAAGGGATCAATGGTCACCAGCGACCTTTCATGCTCAGAGCAGATGGGCAGTGGCCACTTAGATGAAACCATAGCTGGATAACAGTGGAGATGAACTGATCGTGTTTTATTTACCAGACAGATGGATATGTATAGCCCCCATCCTCCTCCTCCTCCTCCTCCTCCTCCTCCTCATCCTCCCTGGTCATCCTCAACTCTCCCCCCAAAGGTTTTATTTTTAACCCTGAGGACACAGTGAATTTAAGAGCCTAAGCCGCTTGTTTTCTCCTACTTCATCGCAAGTTAATATTCGCAATCATCATCAGTCTTGCTTCTTTAAAAAAAAAAAAAAAACTCACAGAGAGCAATAGTTCTTATTTTGATTAGTGCTCTTACTCTAAAAACAAATGATTATTTTCAAGGTTGATTAGTCTGTGAATCATTTGTCTGATTATTTTTTTTTCTGTAAAAACTAAAAACTCTACAGATATTCAGTTAACTGTGAAAGAAAACTGTTAAAGTGAATCATGCATTTTGCTTGAATACATTTTAAAAAAATAGTTTTATTTCTTGTCAAGTGTGAATTACATTTAAGTTCTGAAACTGATTTTTTTGAATCTTAGAGATTATACATTTTGTATGTTGTAACAATAAGGAGATTTGACTGAGTGTTACATCAGCCTCCCTCTTGAACCGAAGTCTCTTCTTGACCCCAGAGTGGCCAAACTACATGAGGACAAAGGAACTCTGCTCTCTAGTATGTCCACCTCCCTCCTGCTCCTCCTCCTCCTCCTCCTCCTCCTTCCCTGCTGGACTTCGACTTCTGCTCATTTAAACTCCACAGACTCCCCCCATCCCTCAAACACACACAACAACACAACCTCC